>DVZL01006850.1:0-11103 GCA_018236625.1 Lasaia peninsularis | reverse complement strand
AAATAAAATATAGCCTATGTTACTCGTGGATAATGTACCTTTCGAATGGTGAAAGAATTTTAAAAATCGGTCCAGTAATTTCGGAGCCTATTCATTACAACCAAACAAACAAACAAACTTTTCCTCTTTATAATATTAGTATAGATAAAACAAAGTTCCTTTATTTTTCTGTCCCTATGTATGCTTAAATCTTTTAAACTAAGCAACGGATTTTGATGCGGTTTTTTTATAGATAGAGTGATTCAAGAGAAAGATTTTATGTTTGTATATAACATGAATAGTATGCCCGTGCGAAGCCGGGGCGGGTCGCTAGTTAAATATAAAAGAATAAAAACTATCTCTCAACACTCATGTTCTGCAAGTAAATTATTTTTATTTCATTTCGAATACAAAAATATTATGCTCCTTATACTATCAGAGAGTTATTATTGTCACTGTAGAAATGTGTGTTTTCCAAGTTCTTAAACTCTTTGTTTTTATTTCCGAATAGAAATTATTATATGAATTCCCCGGATTCCCGAATGTAGACCGCGTCTCGGTAAGCGTATGGTAAGGTCGGTGAGGTCTGGGTGCCTTCCATCCAGGTGGACCGACGACTTAAAGAGGGTAGCTGGTAGTGATTAGATGGTGAAATCGGGAGATAGGGTCTTATGGGGTACTATCGGGGAGACCTACGTAAAGTAGTGGATTAATATAGGCTAGTTATGATGATGATGATAATATGATGATGATGATAATGCCGACGATGATGATGATGATAATGATGATTAATTCCCCTGACTTCACAGAAGCTTATGTAACGAACCTTTCAACTAAATCCCCGAAATTACAAATAATGCTTGTCACATTCAAAAAACGACCCCACCAATCAATAGATGTCGCTATCCATATTAACATCGCGGTAAAGGCAACGAACGAGTCATCGCTATATATATTCTTAGAATAATATGTTATTCTATTTGCTTTAAAATAAACAAATGATATAAAAATATTATGTGATTTTCTTTGGTGTTTTTTAAAGTTTCATTCCCTTAGAGTAAAAATGAAACCCTATTACTATTTATTAAGACTACCCTATCTGTCTGTCTGTCTTTTTTTATAGTATAAGGCAGCGAACAGGCACACGGGTCTCCTGATGGTAAGAGACAAGCGTGGCCTATAGACAGCCTATAGACAGACAGTCGGGCTGTTAGATCTTATGTGCAAGTCTACCGGCTGTCTGTCACCAAACTGTATTTCATGAACGGTAATAACTAGAAAGCTCAAATTTTTACAGATTATGTAATGCTGTTGCCTTAGAAACATTACTATAATATGATACTGACGTGGTTTTAGCCATTTTTCATATATGATGGTACGCATCGTGCACGAGTCCGACTCGCGCTTGACCGGATTTTTATAGATAATATGGTACGGGACCCTTCGTCTGCGAGTCTTGGCGAGAATTTTGGTACAATTAAGTGCCCCTAATATTCGTAACGAAATAGCCCATGGCCACAACCTACGCTAGGTTTACTTAATCAGAAAACTTTGTTCGACGAATACAAGAGCGAGGGAAATATATGGCTCGTTCACACCCCTGAATAACTTGCGAAATGTAATAAATACGGGATTCAGCGACGACAGAAATAAATCCAAAATCACTTGTTTTTGCTCCGACGGGATTCTCTTTGTGTTTTCGATGTTATTTTTGTGATTGCTTTACCGAGCAACATGGCCTTTCGCCCGAATTTGGTCATTCTTATTTTAGATCAAAGAAAGTACTTACGTCACGGGCGGATCAAGAGTCTAAACAATAAATGTATACAAATAAATACTTGACGTGTTTGTTTGTACTAAAATAATAAGTAAATAATAATAAATAATACTGGACAAATTACACAAATTGATCTAAACCCAAAGTAAGCAAATGATGTGCTTGTGTTACGGGTGTTAGACAACGATACTAAATAAATAAATAAATATTACTGGACAAATTATACAAATTGATCTAACCCCAAAGTAAGCAAATTATATGCTTGTGTTATGGGTGTTAGAAAATGATACTTATACACAAAAATAGTTAAATAGATACCAGAATAAATGTAATAAAAACCCAGACACACAAATGCCTGTCCCCGTCGGGAATCGAACCCGAGCCTCGCGATTAGTCTATGCAGTTAGGCGGGTACGCTAGCCACTCGGTCAACGATTTGGTAAAAAACTAATACTATTTTGGTACCTATATGTATGTTGTAAGTGGTTAATTTAATATTACACAGAGATACTTCAAATTTATTTATATGTATAGATTGATACAATTGAGGTAAGATAAAACACACAGACAGTGAGACAGAAAGACAGACGGAAAGACATACAAACAGACAGACAAAAATTCTAAAAAATATTTGGGTATATGTACCTCCTACGCATTTAGTAAAAAGTGGCTATTTTAATATTACTTATACACTCCATTTTTTTTATTGCACATACAGAAAATGTTTTAACATAAACTATTGCATTTAGTATGATGCAGTTTCACATAAGACAATAGTAAGTATATAATGTATTTAAATACTAACAATAGCCATTCATCAGGCTATTGTGTTCTCGCCAACAAACTTGGTGCAGTGAACCAACAATATTGTACATTATTTATTTAACATTGGAAGCTTTCAGTTTCCTCGAGTGAAATTGTTTGTGGTAGGAACTTCCATTTGTTATATTTCCATTAGCTTCCTGAATTTTTTTTATGGGATAAGACAGCGACAAGTACACGGTTCTCTTGATGGTATAACAACCGTGGCCTATAGACACCATAGATGTTGTAGGTGCGTCGCAGTCTTTTGGTTGGGCTGTTGGGCAAGTCCGGCTACTCTACCCACCAGACCGGAACACGACAATGTAATTATGTGCGACAGGAATATATAAGACGGTAGATCCCTACCTGCGCGAGTTACTGCACAGCTCTCTATTACCAGTGATACTCAAAGTACTACAGTTAAGTTTTTAATTGTATAGACAATTTGGGCAGAAGTTAAATTAGTTTTTGTCACCGTAAATCCAATATGGCGGAAAACTCAGGATGACGGAATAGTTATTTTTAATGAATAAAGCACTAAGAAACCTGTCTAGCGATAATAAAGAAGAGAACATAAATTAAAAGTAAAAAAAGTTTTTATAAACAAACTTTCATTTTAAGCAGTTAAAAAGAATAAAATAAACTTTTCCTTTAAAACTTTTACAATCAACTTATAACATCACTACACAGTTTATATTTTATAAATAGCTGTGCCCGCGACTTCGTCTTCGTGTTTTTATTTAATTATTGTATTTTTATTTCTAAAATAAGAGTAGCCTAGGCCATATCTTATTACATCAGCTGTCTGTCAGGGAAAGATTCGTCAAAATCGGTTCAGTCGTCTCAAAGATTAGTGGGTACAAACAGACAAACAGACTTTGTATATGTACCTTGTAAACACACATATGCATTTAGTGAAAAGCGATTATTTTAATACCACATACAGACACCCCAATTTTATTTATTTGTGTATATAAATGCTTGTCGCGAGAATTAAGCAACTCGTTTTGCCTAAGTTTGAATAATTAAAAATTATTGAATAATTAATAATGAATTGAATAATTAAAAAGGATGGGATTGCATAGTTAATTTATAAAAGTAACTTTGAATGAAACAAATTTTTATAATAAATAAATTGTAACATTTTAAGTTGATTGTAAAAGCTTTGAAGGAAAAATAAAGCTGGTTTTTAAAAAGGTATTTTACTTTTAATATATTTAGTTTAAATACAGAACTGTATTTCTAGCTATTTTTTGAATCTGAGATAGGTTCAAAAAAAATTTTCAGATGTCGTTTAAAACTCTACTGGATAATTTTATAAGTTATTATTTAGCATTTATATACATTTATTATTAATGAAGCAATAAATGAACAACAGACATTGCTAGAATTTTATTATATTGAGTTATTTTCTTAAGCAGTATGCATTTAATTCAATTATTACTGACATTTAATCATATAGGTAGGTATCATTACATTCTTTATAGGCACTGGTGGTATTAGTATTGCATCATTAGGAAAGTTATAAATATTATAATTAATGATTATAATTATCGTAATAGGAACTTATTTATGTAAGAATTAAAATGTAAAATAATAATGCAACAAACAACCCACTGCAAGCACAATAAATAACCGCTAATTTCCTGATATAATTTATGGGAAAAGACATCGAACAAGCACGAGAGTAACACGAAGGCAAGAGAACCGTGCCCTATAGACACCATAGATGTTGTGGGTGCGTCGCTATCTCATGGTCGGACTATTAGAACTTATGTGCAAGTCTACCCTAACCTTCGAACTGAAACACGACGATGTCATTTTGGTGACAGGAATAGTCTAAATAATTTTATATAATACACAACCAAATAAAATAAATAAATATCCCTGAACAATTTAGACAAATTGATCTAATCTCAGGGTAAGCAAATGATATTATTGTTTTATAGAATTCACAGTATTTAGTGGGTACTCTGCAAAAATCTTACGTTAAGTGTAATTTCATCTTAAAAGCTTTCAGTTGGCAAAATCGGTTGCCTTAATACGACTGGAAGCGGATGGCTTAGATTTAAAAAGATAGAATAGAACGCTTATAGCGTTCAGAAAATGTATATAATTTACAATAACTCACTGGTACATGACGGGGTTCGTACCTAGACGGCCGGAATAAAAGTCCAAGGTCTTATCACTTGACGACCGAGTTTCTCATACAACAATAAACTTTTAGGATAAAAAAAGATTTAAATAAAAAAATCACTGATGTTTTCATGGTTTATGTGTGATGTCAATTCAAATATAATTATAATCAAATCAGATCTATGAAAACGTATTTAGCAAGAGACCAGGGTCACTCGGTATCTTGCAGTTTTCCCGGTCATGTAACATGGCTGCTGAGTTGTTGCAGTTGTGCAATGTGATGACATATTGGGATCTCGTTTTAATGCGTAGGATCTTATCGTCGTGTCGTGTCCATGATGACCATTAAATATATATATCGTCACGCCCATATTTCCGAAACGGTAGGCAGAGGTACACATTCATCTACAATTAGCCGATGGTATTAGGTCCAAAGATATGACAGGTGACAAGTCCGTCGCCATATCCGGCACAAATCCCGGATCAACTCATGATGTTTTCCTTCACCGTAAGAGCACTCAGAAAATGTACTTAAGTTATAAAAACTTATTGGTAAATGGCGGGGTTTCAACCTGAATCCGGGATTGAGGTCCAAATCGCGTACTATTAGACAACCGATGCCAATAAAATATAGTCTATTCGCCTACGTCATCAATATATTACAATTTTTAAACTGTATTGGGCTTACATTTCAGAGTAACCTACATTCTATGTGTAATTTCTACAAATATTACAGCTAAATCCGGCGAATTTCAAACCGTCCGATCCGTGCCATGCAAACTTTTCAATTGTTTGATTTTTTCAAAGTTTCAAAGATTGACAAAACGACTACCAAATCGACACCAGCATTAGGAGTCGTTTTGACAATCATTGAAACTTTGAAAAATCAAACAGTGGAAAAGTTTGCATGGCACGGATCGGACGGTATGAAATTGTTATTCTCATGTATAAGCTATATCATTGTAAAGATTCATCCAAATCCGTCTTGTAATTTTTTCGTGAGAGTAACAAACTTACATACATCCGTCATCCATCCATACTCACAAACTTTAGTTTAACTTGATTTTCTAATAATTTACTACTAATATTGGGAATATTTTAATTCTTCTCTAAGAGTTTTTCATTCCGGATGAGGAGCCGTGGCATTTGTTGACTTGCCACCCTGTAGTTACGCCACTGTATATATATAATGATTATTGTCAATGTCAAGTTTACGCCTTGCTTTATAAATATTTGGTAGTAGGCTCCCACCATATTACGCAGAGCCGTTGCAGGTGTGAAGGTTTTATCACAATGTTACATTACCACGTGACAACCTCACACGACCCCACTCAGAAGTCAGAGGTGCGAGTAGGCAGCACCTTGAACCTGTCAATAATAATAACGTTAGCGAATATACAACAAATTGGCCATTCGAAAATGCGTTTTAATCTTAATTACTTTTTAAACAACTTCAAAAAGGTTCTCAAGTCGTCGGAATCTTTTTTTAAGTGTGTCCACGATTATTTCGACGCCTGAATCGATTTGGATAATTCTTCTTTTGTTTGAAAGAGGTGGTCCTATGGTTATTATGTCAAGATCTGATAATGGGATTCTGAAGAAATCGAGGACAACAACTAAGGTGTCTGTCTATAGGCCACGGTATCTATTACCATCAGGAGAGCCGTGTGCTTGTTCGCTTCCTTATTCTATAAAAAAAATTATAGGTACACTTGAAAGGACTTTGTATTTTTTATTTTTAATCATTTACATTTAGGATATGTTTATGGTGAAGATCTGATATAGGGTGTGGGAGATGCAAGAGATTGAAGGAGATTGTTGCAGTTTTTACTGCGTTTAAATTATAATATTTAGTACCAATATAGGTACTTTGTTTAAGAAGGTTGATAAGGGACATAACCCATAGAGATTCGATTTGTTGATTTATTCTACGTTATTTTGGTCTTTCTTTTTCAGTAATTTTAAAAATATGTTTTGTGTTATGTTTGGCATATATTTTTTACGGCAATTCATATGCCAAACACAACACAAAAATATAAACAATATATTTTGAAATATAGACAGAAATAAAAAAATATTGATATAGAAGACATTCGACAAACTTTATGTCCTTTTTTGCAGTTTTAGTCCGCTTAAATTGTGATGAAGCAATATTGGTTAAGTTAATAATACGTAGTATTCTTTACGAGGACAATATTATTATTGAAGTCTTGCAGTTTTCTACGGTTGAAGTGTGATTATTATTATATTGTTGTTATCCGATTCGAAGGGTAGGGTAGCCGTAGATTTGCACATACGGTTCAACAGCTCGACCACAGACAATGACGCACCTACAACATCTATGGTGTCTATAGGCCACGGTTGATATACCATCAGGAGGCCCGTGTGCTTGTTCGCCTCTTATCTCTTAAAAATGAGTGCACTGATTTGATGCAAAGTGTATTGATGCAAAAAAAAATCATGTAAGAGTGCCAATATCCTGTATATTGTAAAGCCACTGCAATAACTTAAATTTTTACCCTCAACTGAAAGTACCTTCAAAAGAATTGATCCTTTTTGGTTCGATTTTTACTGTAATTTTAATTGTTATAAATAATAACAATGTCAAGGATATTGGGAAACCAAAAATAAAATATGAAAAATAAATTGATCCACGATTATTAAAAAAAATTAAATGATTATTAACTACAATGTCCCGGTAAACTTCGTACAGCCCGACCAAAGTCATAAGTTTTTTTATCTTATTTTTTTAAACTTAAATTGTTAATATGTTAATCCGAACAAAGATACACGTAAAATCAGATAAATCATAAAAAATATCTAGCTATTCCTAAGTTTACAAAAAAATAATCATTAAAATCAAATTAACGAAATAATAACTTAACAAATGTACAGAAATAACATACTCTCGACTTAAAAACCTCCTCCTTTAGAAGTGTTAAAACAGGATGATACCAGCATTACTCTGCTATCTAAAACTGTTTTAATGACATATTTAAAAAAAACTATTATTCAATATATTTTTTAAGTAATTTCACTACATGGGACTGGCATGTCATTGTATGACAAAGTCCCAAAAAAAAGTATGAATAAAAAAGTTTATTTACTGCAAAATCTTTTAATTTGAGCAAAAATAACACCACCGCAGAGAAGTTGAGTATTTATTGATTCGTATACAGTAATTCTTAAGAATCGAACCGATATTAAAAATAATGGGAAAAAAATATGCAAATCAGTTATTTGTCCTCAGATTGAACACGTAAGTACTTACATTAAATGTTGAGATGAACCGGAGATCCGCTATCTGAGATCCGCGTGCGCTTCCTGCGATCGGAACGTTTTAACCATTAACATGATTAGAGTCGGTAACTGATGTATATAATATCGTGACGAAGAAGATTAACTATGTATTAATAAATCCTTTTGTTGACAAGCCGCTTCACATGGGCTCTAAATTTGAAACACATTACCAATTTTAATAATAATAAATAACCCTGGACATATCATACATATTGATCTAACCCTAAAGTAAGCAAATATATGCTTGTATTATGGGTGTTAGTCAACGAAACTAATACATAGAAAAACATCTATGTTCATCACACAAATTCCTGTCCCCGTCGGGAATCAAACCCGAGCCTCGCGGTTAGTCGATGGAGTTAGGTGTGTACGCTAGCCTCTCGACCAACGAGGTGGTCATTTTAATGTAATGAAGATCTGTTGATTTCAGTAGTCTAGGTTCGAACCCACGCGTGCCATTGTTTCGCCATCCCTGTTCTAGAAGATTAGACAAGGATGCCAGTTCTTATACAAAACAGTTGCTATCTGACCTCTGCAAGCAGAAACAGAGCCCCATTTGGTCTAATGAGAAAGAAATACTGGATGTATTTCCCTAGGCTGATTGAGCCTCGGGAAATACATCCATTTTCTGAGTGCTCTTACGGTAAAGAAAAATATCGTGAGGGAACCCGGAAATGTGCGTTATGGCGACGGACTTGCTACCTGTCACACACTACTATCGTCGGCTAATCGTGGGTGCATAATTGTATGTACCTCTGCCAACCCCATTACGGTAAATATGCGTGACAATATATACGAAGAGCCGTTGTGGTATAATTTTAAAGAAATAACTAAGAAGCTCGAATATAACAAGAATATTATCCGGACTACTTTAATATACAAGCATAGCCGCGGGTAACACTAGATGCTTAATATATTTGTAATAATAATATTCAAATATTGTATCTTAAGGTTCATGATCTCCGATTTGTATTAAAATGTGGGGAAGGCCTTAACCTTAGTATTAAAACTTCCTTATTAAATGAATATTAAAAACAAAATTTTTGGTAAATATTTTTGTTATAATCTTATACGATACTAACAAAATTTGTTAATTAGTAAATTCAATAAAAATATTGTACGGCATTATCTGTTTATGCCTTAAAAGTAATATTACTATATAATTATATTATGACTGTTTATTATTTTGTTTTTTTATATCAACATTTTTATATAAAAACGATGAAAACTTGTAAAAAAAACCCAATAAGTTCAAATCCAACACAGGGTTTTTTTTATAAAATTTGGGGTTACTTTGTGCAAAACTTAGAAAAAATGTTGTAGATCTTTTTAATACCTTTGCAATTTTAATCTTTTCGACAGAATTTGTTACTTAACCGGAAGTGATCGACCATTTTTCACTCCTTAAATATTTTTAATATTACAATTCATATTCCCTTCTAATTCGCAATTAAAGGTATCCGTTGAATATATTTTCTTAGAATTAATATTATAGGTAGATCTTTTTACAAGTATTTTAATTTTTTTTCGTCTTAAAAATTATTGACCTCGGCCTATAGCTATATTGCTAGGCAATTTGTTTGTTTGTTTCATCTATATGATTTTTTTTCTTTTAAGATTTTTTTATATTAATCCTAATTTTATATTAGCTGTTTCGCGCGGTTTTTCTTCGCGCATTACGATTATTTAGGTCTCTTGCGGAAGCCCCTAAATCATTACAATAAATCAATTTTTTTACATACAGAAGTTGAATTTCTGTATGTAATTTTAATATAACCACTTTTTACTAAATGAATATGTATATTTACAAGGTACATATACCAAAACAACATTTTTTAGAATTTTTGTCTGTCTGTTTGTACCCGCTAATCTCTGAAATGACCGGACCGGACCGGACTTTCACTGGCTGACAGCTGGTGCAATAAGGAACGGCATACCCTACTTTTATTTTAGAATTTTATTTTAGAAATAATAAAAATAAAACGCGGATGAAATCGCGAGCACAGCTATTTAATTATATTTCTACTAGCAATAAAATCGGATTATCCCTTTTCAGTTAAATATATATTTGCAGACTTTTAAGTGTTTTAGTGGTATATGTTCTTGCGAAACCGAGTTAGATATATTAAATACGCATTGTAATAATAACATTAAAAGTGTTACGAAAATTATTGCCCTGAGGCCTAAACGTTCTAATGATGACAAGAAGATACCAGATATTGATTGATCTGATAATGGATATACTTAACTGATATCAATTACTGTTAGTTATTTATATTATTTAGGGCTTACCAACACTTATATAATCATAATATGTTTAACTATTTTTCCGACCGCGTGAATTGTTTTTCTTTCTATCTTTTATATCTTTTTTTCTTTCTTTTATTCAAAATAACATACATTTTTTGAATGTCAATACATAAGACCTTAGAAGTTAAGTCAACAATTAAAATATCACAAGGTCCTATAGGTACCAATATAAAAATTAACATTGAACATAAAAGTAACAATAATAAAATATAATGTAATAATAACTAATATTAATAATAGAGATAACTTTTAAAGAGCACAATTTTTCCAATATACAATACTTATTGCGTAAAAACATATCCTCTTTTTAATGGAGTCTGTAAGTAGTAGTCGGTTCTAATGTAAGTACAAGCTATCTTACTGTAAAATTTCATCCAAATCCATCTTGTAGTTTTTTTCGTGAAAGATTAAATAACATCCATACATACACTTCAAGAGCATAATCAATATTATCAATTTAAAAATATTAATATTGTTGTCAATATCTTGCCATAACTGCATCAGTAGGCTACATTTTGCATAATTACTTAATAATATGATTGTATCAAACAATTACAGGCAATTACCACAAGATCAAAAATATAAAGTGACTAAATTAACTAGTCTAATTACAAAACGAAAAAGCAAATACGAATACAAAATAAAACTAAAGAAAAATGATAACTGAAACAAAAAAATAAATATAAGTTATTCTACGTTTACATAGGTTATGACAAACATCCCCCCTCGACGGATCTCCACCTTGTCGCGGTGAGGGGGCTTAGTAGCCGTGGCTTGGGCCGCCGCGGTGAACTAAG
>DVZL01006849.1:0-11103 GCA_018236625.1 Lasaia peninsularis | reverse complement strand
GCACACGCCAATCCCGGGCAATGAAATGCTTATTCAGAAAAATCTGAAAAACATTTAAGAAAAGTTGCCCGACCCGGAAATTGAACCCGGGACCTTACGTGGCTACCGGTCTTAACAGGCGACACCTGTACCGTTACACCACAGAGGCGATTATTATTATTCAATTCAAATTAATTAATTATTAAATTAATTATTTATTCAATTCAAACTAATATCTATTTTTGTATTTCTGTGTATTATTAATTTATATTTATTGCTTGTTTCACGTACTACTACTTTTTACAATTAAATTTATTTGTGTAATTCGTCCACACATATATATTATTGCATTAATATATACTAACATTATAAAGAGAAACGATTTGATTGTTTGTTTGTTTGCATCAAACGGTCTCCGAAACTACTGGACCAATTTGAAAAATTATTTTACCATTAGAAGCCAACATTATCCCTGATGAACATAGACTACTTTTCATCGCGGAAAAATGCCTCATTCTTACAGAAAAAGGGGTAGGTAATAAGAGAAAGGGTCGTAAGAGTTATCTTTCCGTACTTATCTATCCGTACTAATATTATAAATACGAAAGTAACCGATTTTGATGAAATTTTGTATAGAGATAGAATAGACCTTGAGGAAGGACATGGGCTTTTTAACCGACTACATTAAAAAGAGGGTATGTTTTTACGCGATTAGTATTATAAGTCGGAAAAGTTATCTATTTTATTAAAATAATTCACGCGGGCGAAGCCGTGGGCGGACAGCTAGTTTCACATAAACGTAAGTACATAATTAGCCTGAGCCAGTCCTTTTTAGGTACATCATATTATGTCTGCCAGTGAAAGCCGTCAAAATCGATCCAGCCATTTCAGAGATTAGCGGGAACAAACAGACAGAAAGACAGACAAAAATTCTAAAAAATATTTTGGTATATGTACCTTGTAAACATACGTATATAAATTTAGTAAAGAGTGGTTATTTTAATATTACATACAGACACTACAATTTTATTTATTTGTTTAGATGTACATACATTATTTCGCTTAATCTATTTTGTGGACTTTTACGCCAAGTGTGCAAGCACCTATACAGAATAATAATCAGTTGTCAAATATTGCCGATTTTTTTAATTACCTTCACGCCTATTATTTCATGGAGAAAAATACCCTATTTAAAAAAATGAGCATCCAATCCCTGGTGTTGATTGAGGTCTGTGAGCGTTAAAGAAAGAAGAGAATTGTAAAATTTAAAAACACTTTATGTAACATCCCTATTTTTTATTTATATTTCCTTGATATTTACTTTGTAATGGTTCTGTACCCACAGGGTGAAAAGGGGACCTATTACTAAAGTCTATCTGTCTGTCTGTCACTAGGATGTATCTCATGAACCGTAATAGCTAAACAGCTATAATTTTTGAAGACGGTGTATTTCTATTGCCGCTAAATCAAATAATACTAAAAACCAGAGTAAAATAAATATTTAAGTGGGAACTCATATAACAATTCTTCATGCTCGAGTCTGACTCATACTTAGTCGGTTTCATTTTTTACATTTTTGTAGAAGAAAGTCGGGTTAGTCAGTAAATAATTCAATTATCCTTGACAGATAATAAACCGGTCTCTAACGTCTTTAGTTTTTACCTACACAAAGAATTAATTATGAATCGTCTAATCGCTAACAATTTTAAACGCTTATAAAATAATTATTCTTGTCTTTGTTGTCTAAAATCTAAATAATTACTGCATAAATATTCTTTGATTAAAATTGCTTATAATTTGATTTGATTTCTTAAATGAATTTTTAATTATATCCAGTGACAATAAATTATTTAAATTTAAATAAAACATTTAAATTATGCATGGATTAAATTTCAGGAATTCACTTAATATTCTTCTTAAAACATATTTCTAATACTAGGTATGTTATTTTTAAGTTATTTTTTAGTAAAAATTTGCTAATCAATAAAATGTAAATGCATCTGGGCTCTGGCATATAGTCTGTGAAAACTTGTCGAATTCAGAATAAAGTTTGAATCCGTTTAAAAATAGAACACGTTTGAAATTCGACTTGAGCATGGCGCATCTTCTCGCAGTTCGTTTAGAAAGGACTTGGCGTCCTCGCTTCGCGACGCGGCGGGGAGGTCGGAAGTGCGCGGGGGCTGCGCAATTTTTCACTCAAGACCACGTGTTAGCCACGTGCGTGAAACGAAACTTTTCGCTGAAGTTTTTCTCTCGCTTGCCACCTTCTCGAATGTCTACGAGACGCCTGCCGCTTCTAGAAACTTCCATGCTACTCTTCTCTAATAACAGTTCAACAAAATGTTTTGACTTACTTTTGAAACATTTCTGTATTTTATTTTTGTGCAATATTTTACATAATAATAACAGTGTGTAAGCTAGAAATATCAATTTAAAATTGTTAACTATTGTATTGGATATGAGTATAATTAAAAAGTAAAAAAGAAGACTCGTTTATTATAAGTATTATTTTTAATTTTAGAATCGTGGGATATTTTGGGATCAAAAGCACTTGTATAATATGGATATTAAAAATTAAAAATCACCGATTAGTTCCATATTACGTGGTGATCATTAATTTTGATTGATATGAACCGTGTCTAACACACATAAACTTTATTGGTTAGCATCAGACTTTTCGAAGACGATTCCTTTGCCGGCAATGATAATAAAATGCCGCTTTCTCAACAATACACCAGAAAGCTGACCGTTTTGCAATCAACATATCAACTAAACCGTATCTAGAAAATTCCTAATTGAACTAATGAGAAGTAATTACAATTTTTATTGCTGGCAATAATGATTACGGTGTCTTAAAATAATAAAAGCAATTAGACATTGATGGGCGTAGCTGGGTCATTATCTGTGTCTCTTTCACACTTACAGTAAATAGATCTGTAATAATGAGAGGATCGGCCTGATTAGATGTAATTGTTCGAACGGTTATAAAACTTGATGTCAGAGTATCGTAAAACGGTGGGACGTTTCTCCTAAGAAAATGTTCTTTGTTAAAAAACAGAAATATACTCGTAGATGACATTAAATACTTTATGGCAAATCTATTTTGTCTCTTGCAGTAAATAATAATTGGTAATCATTTCATACACTTTAATTGTATGATACATGTATGAGTCATGTCCTAATTAAACCTAACAAGCAACTGTATTAAAGGAATAGTGATGTGATCGGATAGAAATAGTAAAATGACACTTTATATTAGATGTGACATTTTATATGATTAAAAGAGATAAAAAATAGTATGATTCTAGTCCAAATAATTTAAAATAAATAAAATTATAATAAATAACTGATATTTTATTACTTGTACATTTTGACATTTTGTCAATATTTTTACAATTTTTCATATTAAGTTTTTTAATTTATTTTAGAACGATCGCTACTAAATAGACTAAATAATTAAACTGACAAAAAAACAATTTATCTGACTTACTTGAACTGTATAAAAATATTAAACTTTATACTTTTCATGGAAAACACTTAGTTGGTTAAATTAATTAGGTATTTTTTTAGTAAATATATTTTTATATGGATGAGTACCTAAAAAATAGTGGACTTTGTAGTTATAATAAACCACTGGCTTACCCATAATATGCATAGGTTTTAGTGATTGACTAATGACAGCATTTTAATATTTTTATTAACTGTTTCACTTAATTCCTTCAATTTTAAGTGGTAGGTAATAATATTTTTTTTGTTAAAGATACAGCGCATACAATACGCGTAAGAAATATAAGTTAATCAATCATTTTAATAATAATAATAACATGTCATAAATTTAAAAATACAGTTCAGTTAAAAATATCAAAATATTTTTTTTATTTGCAACATAGCTAAATAAGTTTAGAAGTCACATGCTTAAAAAAAAAGATTTGTAGATTTAATATCGGGGGAAATGAAACAAAAAAAATATAAGTAAAAATTCGAATAATAGGTATAAATAATCTCGACAAAATTAATGATTTTCATATTAAACGTTTATTAATCAAACGACTTAATTTAAATTTGGAATTGTGTTAAAATTAGAATTGTTAATAACGTTGTAACGCTTGTAAAATACGGTATTATTTACACAACAAAATGAATGGTTTTCAAGGCGTTTGTCGCGTTATAACTTATTGCATAATTTGCAGTCTTATCTCGAACACAGTAGAGATTAGTGTCAGTGGGTATATCTACCTACCTACCATAATAACTTATATTCCAATAAATTGTCGTTATAGAACCTACCTACTAAAATATTGGAATTAATCGGTAAAACTATATTATGTTAATATTTTTTATAGTATAAACATAGGTAGGTACCACAAGTAATCATTTTGTTCATGGGAAGAAATATTTTCTTCGTCCTAGCTTAGTCCTGTTTCTATATCTAAGTTGCTTAACTAATCTAAAATATTTGACACGGGCACAAATATTACGTTTAAAGCGGAAAGAAATATACGTCCGCTAAATATAAAAATATATACTAAAACCTTAAATAACTTGTAATTAGTACGTTGAAAATCTTTGGTTGAGATCTTAAAATATTTGAGTTAATAGTTAATCCTTTCCTTAATATCAATTGATTTTCTGTATATATTACAATTATAAGATATATATTTTTTGCATATTTTTATATTTTTTTAAATATTTTTTTTTAGTTTTTTTTTATGAAAATTAAGTAGGGCTTAAATATCAGTTGCTTTATTTAATGTGCGTTTTTTTTCGTTACCATAAAATCAATAATTTTTTAATCAATAAAATATTTTAAAACCTTTGTTAATTTTACTAGTTCAAGTAGGTACTTATATTCGTAGACGGTCAAACATTGCTTTTTTAATTCACATTTGTATAACATGATGATAAGAAATTCCTATTTACATACAATATTATACATACATAATGATGCATCATTTAATTTAGTGGCTATTAAAATTGATACACTTAAAATTGTTTCACAAAATCTTTATTTTTCTAAAATGTACAAAAAATATTTTTATGAGTATATTTAAGCAAATTGATAGTTGAAACCAAAGAAATAAATAGGTTAATAACATAATAAAGTTTATTATATTATTAACCTATTTATTTCTTTAAGACCAAATAAATAAATTATTTAAAACACATGAAAGATATCGTCTTTTATGTGTTTAAAATAATGTGATAATGTTAAAAAAAATATTCAAAGTAGCTATTGTCGTAACAAAATCACAAAACATTTACAAAGTTATCATAAGTTTTGTTGAAAATTGATACTTGATCACGTTGAAGTAGATTCTAATACGGTTTTATTACGGTAAAACCTGCCAAGCAATATTGAACTCTATCCAAGCGATATACGATATTTTTCAGGAAGGCTCTATCACAATTAATATAATATAACATGTATATCATGTAAAAATAAATAAGAGCAAAAAATACCTACTGAAAAGCGCAACACATGACGTATTCGAACCAATCAGCTGTTTGTCGGCTCGGTCGCCCCGCCCATAGACAACTTTTCCTCCATATCGCGGAAAAATATTTACTTTTTTCTTTCCAAATACGAATTCAAGCAATGGCTTTTATTCTATGCAATCAAGAAATCTTAATAACGTATTCATGGTAATTACTATTCGATCAAAATATATGAGGTGCTCGTATAATTTTTCAAAGTTTAAAAAGTTAAAAATAATATTAGTAACGGTGATAAATATTCTCAAAATATACAAATCAATATATGCTCGAGAAACGTTTAATAAGTATTTATAAAGAAAATGATAAATTTCAAATAAAAAAATGTAAGTTACAGGATGTTTATAAAAAAAACTCAAAATTATATTTAAAAATTGCAAAATCAAATAACCAAACAAACTTATATTAAATTACGAATGTGAGTAACTAACAAAGAAATGGTAATATAATACGACACTTACAATGCCTTATTGTATGAGGTGTTCGGAATTGTTTTCGTAAGAGTGACGCTGTTAATTAGCCGGCGTTTGCTGATTCATCACTTCAACGGCCACTGTAAGACGGTATTACACTGCAAATATCTATCCTCAATCCATTTATAACAATAATCACATTTATATTCAGTCAAAGTTTTCGAAAACACATATGTTCAATGTTAACTGTCAAAAGACGCGCGAATTTTTTTCTGTTGCTGTCAAACGAAGTGCGAGCGGACGCAAAAACGGCCATCCACGTCAGTTCGCTGACGTTCACTAGTCGCGACTCGGCGTAAGTCGAGGAGAAGAAGGCAGCGGTCTCGGCCAACCCGCCTTCCGTTCATCTCTTTCTCGCGCAGTAATGCCCGCCCGTACCATTTTTACGGTTTAACCGACTCAATTCAATTCAACTCAACTCAATTGTCGTGGCGCAAATGCCTTCGAACTGGACGCTAGAGTGAGACATATAGCATTCGCAACCTTTTAGATGAAAAAAAGATTTAATTCAAATAAAGAATAAGCATTAGAGATTATAAATAAATCGGCACTTTCGATTCAATAAGGCATTGTGTGCTGATACAGTGCGTATCAATCAAGAATTTGTGTTACGTCAGTATAGAGCCTTAATCTTCTTTTAAGACGCAGCTGTGCTATTGATAGCGTTGTTTCACTCGCGCCACTATCGTCCGGCGTACATTCTAGTGGCGTGCGACAGAGAAATCCGATAAACGATAGGCGTTACCGTTTCTCTCTGTTAGCGCTTCTGGGTGTGTAAAGTTTTAGGCCGAAACATGTAAAAATGCATCTTGAAAAAAAGTTATGTATTAAAAAAAGAAGCTTAGTGCGCGGTGGGGGGCATTAACGCCGGGAGGTGGTGAGCATGGGTTTTTTCGCATGCTATATTTTCGGGGGTGTTCGCGTAACTGGACAATGCATTATCGAACCAAGCGATTGGGGCGCATCACCTTAGTGGGCCATTTCAACTTCAGAACTACTCGATTTGAATAGATCAACGATCAGCCTTTGTACTGTAGTTCTATTCAATAGATTTAGCAATAATGGTCTTGGCTATTAATATTTCAAATGTCTTTGTCTAGATTACACGATTTTACATATGTTTAAATGAACTGATCATAAAAGTGCTATATTAAAATCATGGTCTACTTTAATGTGTTTGTATCCTAGGTATATGGTGGTGCCGATTCTGATGCACTGATCTCTTTTTCGAGTGTACATTTTCTTTTCTTAAAGAAATTAAAACAAAAGAGGAAAATTTTAAATCGTGTCAAATTAGTAAACAAGCAAAGATTAAATGTCTGTGGAACAACTAATCTGACAGCACTTAACGTATTTTATCTCTTTTCTTTTAGTTGCGTTGAAAAAAGATAGATTATTAAACTTTTTTATTTTATCATCTAAGTAAGTTCAGCATAAAGTTAGAATACCGAAAAATATAGCATTCATGTAACGTTCTAAGTTCGCCCGCGAAACGAAAGGGAAATCCCAATTTTATGCTTGCATCGTTCCCAGATCATTGTTTCAGATTCTCCTCTTTCTTGTAGGTATTACGTGAATTAGGAAACATTATTCCCTAAACGCAGCATGTCTTCTTTCTCCATTCGCTTCTATCAGCAGTCAAATCCACAAATACTCCCAACAATTTGTGTTAGGAGTATCATTCTTTACACAATCTATCCTTCCTTGGCCTATCGTCACATTTATACCTTTGCAGAATTAAATTTAAGATTCTTCTGAATACATGGCCTTCATCCATGCCAGTTGTCTTTCTTTAAATTTTTTTAATCACTTGTTGTTCTTTAAGTTTGAAAGTAGCACCTACTTTCAAACTTCCTCTTATCCACATATTCATCTCAACATTCATAAGAATTCATTTACGAATACAATCATTGGACGAAATGACGTATCGTTTTCTTTTAAAAATAACTGCACCCAACCAACTAACTTTAATCACTAATTTAAGGCTACGTGATTCTGCAGTGAGATGTATGCCAAATAAGTTTAGACCATTCTTAATTTAAAATTGAAAACATTAATTAAAATAATTGGATTTAGACGAATTTTAGCAATTTTGAAAGTTTTTAGACGAATGTAGTTCGCTTCAGTGAAAGTTGAACAAAACATAGAAGGCCGCCCACTTTCTTCCCAATTTAATTAATTCAAATTTTTTATTTGTTTTAATGTTAAATAATAAACATATTTATATTATTTGTTAATCAAAACTATAAAAACATTTACAAATTAAAAAAACATTATAAAAAGTTAATAATACTTATACAGGCTGATACCAGACTTTTATGGCTTGATTTGAAATATTAAAAAATAATATTTGTGAAACATTAAAATTAAAAAATACCTAAAATATAATAAAATAAAAATATCTAATAACCAACGAAACAAATTATAATCTGTATAAGTATTTAAATATTTAAAACAATATAAGATAATATTTAAATTCTTAAATGTGTAATCAATAATTTTGGGTAATACCCAATATTAAACAAGTTACGCAATTTTTTTTCCGAATTGTTAAATTTGATGCGGTACAAAAATTTTAATTTATGTTGGAAGTTTTTAATAATTCACTTAAGATGTTTGAATTATATTTACTTAGTACCTCCTTAAGTTATTTTAAGTTAATAGTAACAAGTAATAACATATAAAGAACTTCATACCTTTGGAGAAACTACAAGAACTGGTTAACTAAAAATAAGCATAATATAAAACTATTCAGATATCGTATTTTTATTGGCAATCCAAAAATAGAACTCTCATTTGGGACGTTTTACAAATTTTATTTATGTTGCTAAAATAAGTATACTATAATACTAATGATAATTCCTATGCAAGCTAATTTAACTTATTTCACAAATAAATAATATGCTATATTTTTTCCAAAAGAATAGAAAACGAAAGAGACGGAACATTTAAAAAAAAAGAACATTTGAATGAACATTTTAATCATACCAAATTAGTTGGAACTCAATAACTTGTACGAATAATATAATAGAATGACTCACTATTGTGCACCAAACACAATACAAAATAGAAAAACATAAAATGAAAATTATAGACTACCAAAAGGTGGCTTTATCGCCAAGTCAGCGATCGCTTCCAGGCAACCTTATGGTTCGGAACAAAAGTCAATGTAATGTTAAGCAGAGGTGCTCTAAACCTAAACATATAAATTGAACACTATATTGGAATATTAAATATATCTAATAATTAATAATTGCAATATTTCGCGGTAAAATTACCATGTAGGTACCTATGTAGAAATGTCAATATCAAATGACATACAAACTAATGTGGCAGAACTAAAAGAAGATAAAGGTAACTTCAAATTAGTTTACTAGAAATACATATTTAATAATCCAAATCGAAATGTAAAAATATAGTAAAAATACTTTCACGCCTATCATGCCCGAAGGGGGAGGCAAAAATGTGCTAGTATATCCACGACTCGTGAGTCCAGTACATATACTAGAACACCCACGATCAGTCAAGGTACTAGGGCCCATGATGTGATAGATGGCAAGCCTATCGCCACTCCAGGCACATTCCAATCTCGGGCAATGTAATTCTTACTCAGAATAATCTGAAAAGCATTTTAAAAAAGTTGCCCGCCCTGGGAATTGAACGCGAGATCCAACGCGGCCAACGGTCTTAACAGACGATACCCGTACCGGCGGCGAATTTTTAAAATATGTATGTTGAAAAAGATTACTCTTATTCGGAATTTAACTCAAGTCCTAACGAAAACTTGACTTGTCAAAATCTTAAATCTCAATAATATAATATATCAGCGATAAAAGCAAAAAATTTACATTACTATATCAACAGGAATTACTTTATCTATCTATATATCTATCTCTCAATCCATCTTTCTACACAATTTATCTATCATTAGAAATAAATCAATTACAATTGTCCATTTGTAAGCAAAAAGAATATTGCGCCGCAAAAAGTGGCATCGCAAAATGGTATGGGGAACCCTTCGTGTGTGAGTCTTACTTGCACTTGGCCGATTTTTTAAAATATCTTCAATATACCAAATTCACTCACCTACGATCTCATTACATGTATAGATAAGTAATAAAACAATTTAATATTCAAAATGTCTGAATTTACCAATTTGTTATATAAAAAAACTACAGTGGGTATTATTAGTTTATAGCAATAAATTATTATCTTTAGTAATTAATTCTTGTAGAACTTTATATTCGCAGATTTGTTCTCACGATAACTAGAATCGGTTGAAAGCTATTAATACATACCTTATATTATATTTTTATTTAATTGTCGATACATATAATATATATTTTCAACTATCGTGCTCCTGTGTAGAATAGACCATCTGCCTTCCTGCCAGACAGTTCGTAAGAGAGGAGTAACATGATCACTCGTGGTTCAGTGCTGTGCAGCAACTCGCCCGGTTAGAGATCCACCGTCTTATACCAATTCCTGCCGCCATAATGACATTCTCGTATTCCGGTCTGGGGGGAAAGGTAGCCGGTAAACTTGCACTTCAGGACCTACAACCTACAACATCTATGGTGTCTATAGTCCACGGTTGTATCTTACCATCAGGAGACCCGTGCGCCTGTTCGCTGTCTTATCATATAAACGAAATAACTTATCCATTTGATTAAATGTTTATGTTTGTGTATGCATGAAGAGATTGATGAAAGTGGAGGAAGCTAGGCAGGTGTGTAGGGATCGTGACGTTTGGCATTCGATATACACTGCCTACCCCGCAGAGGTCCTAGCGTGAAGCTATGCTGCTGTTGCTGTTGTTATGTTTATTTTTTTATTCGTATATTACCTACTCAATATTTCCGATTGAAAGCGATGTAAAAAAAAAACAAAAAATGTTCACACAGGTTACATTACAATGAACTTAAAGTCAATTTTTGCAGTTTCAATCAAATAGTTTCTAGTAGTAAGTTTGTGATGGTCAGAATAGTATGTGTTGTAGAATTGAATCTGGTTATTGATAGTTGTTAATGTATATAAATAAAAATGGATATTTTTGTCGCTAAGCGCAAAACTCGAGAACGGCTAAACCGATTTCGCTAATTCATTTTTTTATAATATTCCTTGAAGTACGAGGATGGTTCTTACGGAGAGAAAAATT
>DVZL01006848.1:0-11103 GCA_018236625.1 Lasaia peninsularis | reverse complement strand
AGACCCGGAAATACAAACATCTATGTTCATCACACAATTGCCTGTCCCCGTCGGGAATCGAAATGTCCTTGATGTTAAGGAACCTAATATCAGCTAATTGTGGGTGGCCGGGGCGATCCTCTTAAAATATAAGACATTTTTTTGATTGTTGCTGTTTAATAAAAAATCTTTTGCGAATATTTTGTGAATGAAACAAAGGTGTATCGTTATTTGAAAGTACTTAGATATATTTATGGAGAAAAATAGGTAATAAATCTTAGTCCCATAGGACGATATCCCATGAAACCGCAATATGTAAGACGAATTATTTAATGACTTGGTTTGTTGCACAATACTAACGCGATAACATTACAAATAACACTTAAATATTACATGTTAGAAAATAATTTGGCCAAACGCAATGTCTACAATCGTAATATGTAAATTTAACTAGTGTTATTTGTTGCATTATTTATTCAATTTTTATGTCAAAAAAGATACATACGTTAGTTTTCAAATATCGTATCTGTTCTCTAAAAACTCTTTGCAGAAGGGTGAGTTAAGGTTATGTGATTAATGTGTTGGGGAGATCCGTGACGTGCACGATAAACACAGCACCTATGATCATCAACAAGTTGCAAATTAATATTGCCCGCGACTACCCTCGACGTTAACGTGAAAAGGACGAAGGTAACTTTGGTATTTAATGGATCTTTATTATAATCATATGTTTACATTGTCTTCAAAATTAATTACCTGCAAAATTGGAAGGGACTCGATGACCCCATCAACCACTTGTAAGACAATAATTTACATATAGGTGGGTAATGTTGTCAAATTTTTACTCAAAAGTAAATTGGTGAATATATCAACAATAAGCTTTCCGCCCGCGTCTTCGCTTGCATGAATTATTTTAACATTTATAGTACAACATCAACGTAAAACAGCACAAACTGGTATTGTCAAGACATTGCAAACACAATACAAAGAAAGTCCTATTTGCTGGTAGTATTATCTAATTCCCTATAAACTTGCCGGTCTTATAAGCTCAACG
The DNA here is from genome assembly GCA_018236625.1 of Lasaia peninsularis. Lineage (NCBI taxonomy): Eukaryota > Metazoa > Arthropoda > Insecta > Lepidoptera > Riodinidae > Lasaia > Lasaia peninsularis. The sequence goes on along the minus strand of DVZL01006848.1, from coordinate 10,070 downwards.
CTGCATTCGCAACGATCGCGAGCTCCAGAGTGCTGTGAAACTAAACCTATCCAAATAGCGAAGCTGTTTAAAATTCATAGGAATAAGTTTCTCAGTTTAGACCTGATACAAATCTAGATTTAGATCAGGGGAATGCTGGTCAAAAGGCACTCAATATCTCAGATTAATATCATCTGCCCTAGGATCAAGAAGATTTGTACAATGACGTAGACTATAAGACTAATGCAAGAATATTATCAAAATGTCATATGTCGGTCCTGAGTTAGCAGAACTTGTGTATTAGGCCTTATAATCCTTTAAACATTTCCTATCACTCGCAAATATAACCTTTACTACAAGTTTTACAATTACAACTTCCATTTCCTATTGTCAAATCATTATGCTCCAGTAATGTATGAGGAAACTAAACTGGGAAACTTATATGTGAAAGGGTGACACTTAAAAGATATATACGCACGTAAATATTTATATTATTGATAGAGCAATAAGTGTATGGCGTTTGAAGCGTAAAGATATGAGAACCCTATCACCCGTACGTAAAATATTCTACTAGTACTGTAAATCAGATTAGACGGGAAAGCTATACTGGTAATAATAGTCCGGAATAGTATCAACGTTTTCTCCTATCATAGAAATGTTTGAAGAGTATTACTTTAAGTGCTTAAAACCTCAACCTCAGATTATAAACCTCCGATTATAAATTGTCTGTCTTTATGGATTATGAACTTTTAATCGTCATAAAATAACTACCATGGAAAGATACTAATATATCTGCTTGATTGCTAATTATTATTATTGGATTGTGGTCATTTAAACCTATTATTTTATTCGAGGAAAATTGATATTACACTTTTTACATGAGTTTTCAATATCAAAAAGGTTGTAGGACTTTAGTATACACTAATTCATTACAATTGAAAGAACTTCGATATCTAATGGTTCGTGCTTCGGACTTACATTTTGATAGTCCAGGTTAAGCACTCACCATGTATCAATGAGTTTTTCTACCTTAAGTACATTTTCTGAGTGTATCAGTAGCACAGACGCTTTGCATAAAATCTATTGCCTTTTCCCAATTCTTTAGATGAGTTTCCCAACTCATATATAGAAACTGGATAAGTTAATTCTTCGATAACTTAATTTCATTTCATTCGATTAAAAAAGTATCAATCAAATCTCATAGATATATAATCAAGTACTACTTTCATGAAACCAACCACGGCAATAGTCTAGTAAACTTAAATGAAACAAGAAAGGCATTAAGTCCGGTAGCAAAATTTTGTTGTTCTAAGAACGATCTTATCTTGGTTTGAACCAAATAATTTAAACATTGTATTACGTGATGGTACTGGAGCGTTCTGATGGTAAGATAACAACGAGTTTGGTAGCTGGTAGCGGTAAATATATTTCCACTAGCTGACCACTGTAGCTGACCTGACCTGATCGAGTGTACGCCTAAAATACAGCATTTTTTTTTATATAATATAAGGATGTGTCTTTAATCGCCTCTATTAAATTCTTTGCTTCTGTGGTATAACGATACGGCTGCTGTCTATTAAGACCGTTAGCCGTGTAAGGCCCCAAGTTCAATTACCTGGTCGGGCAATTATTCTTAAATCTTAAATCCCCGGGATCGGAATGTGCCTGAAGTGGCGATAGGCTTGCTACCTATCACATCATGGGCCCTAGTGCTTTGGTTAATCGTGGGTGTATTCTAGTATATCTACTGAACTTATGAGTCGTAGATATACTAGCACACCTCTACCTACTCCTTCGGGGATAGTGGGTGTGAAGGTACTTATACATTTATGTGTCTTTAAAGGATAATAATATAAACACGCACAGAAGATTCTGCTTCGTATAATATTGTCCACAATCCGATCTGATCACGGAGCTAAAGGTACTTTCTGAAGAACACTTTCCTAAGAACGACCTTTTTTCTATGAGATAAGACAATAAGTCCACGCCTTGTGTTGATGTTAATGTTAAGAGACCTGAGGTCAAGTTGTTAGGGCACATAATGTGCATTTCTACAGGCTACTCTACGCTCCGAAAGGGAACACGATAGGGTCATTATGGCGGCAGGAATAGGTGAAGCAGTGGATTCCAGCGCCGTTTTCTAGAGAGAGTTATCAGTGGTACATATTCGTGACATGTCATTGTTCGAAGTATAATCTGCAGAGGTTATCGTTGTGAGACTTGATTTGCCAAATTTTGTCAATAATGTTAATATTTCAAAACACTAATTGGTCAATCTTAAAGAATCAAGACACTCCAATATTTGTCCATAATGAGGAAGTTGTAAGAAAGATGATGATGATAAAGACAAAACAAAAGATGAATAATATATTGAGTGAATGTATGCAATATCTAATCGAGCCTAGCGTTTTTAAAAAAAAGCACATAGATATACGTGAATATTTGCGTAGAAAGTGGTACTGTACTTGCAGCAATTACTTACATTTGTTTTGTGTGAATCCGTCATTTTCAAGGCTCTTGTTAACGCAGAGTTGATAACGTCTACTTTTATCTGTATGATAATGTTGAGCTCTAACCAATAATGTAGGTTTATGGTAAATTTGTCAATAGCGTGTTTAACTTTTGCTTCTGACGAGTTGCTTAGAAGTTAGCTTGATGGTTCAGATAATAACTAAGGTGAGAAGATAGTAATTCTAATAAATTTCTTTGATAAATTAAACCTTTTAGTTGCCCATACTATGATAAAAACTGATCAGTTTGATGAACTTTCTCCTAATGTCATGACGCTTATTGATACGGAAAGGATAATAAGGGATCCAAACGCATGTTAGTTTTTTTCTTTAATTAATGATGTAGTTCCACTAATAGTAGTTAATATAAATAAAACAGTTAAGTAATGAAAAGCTATGAAATATATTTGTAATATAAATGCTGCAATCTCACACGATCTAAAGCATTACGGGTTTATTGTAAAAAATATGCTGGACCGAGGTAAGTTTTCATCACGACATCCTGTGCCATAAAACATTCGCGTACATAATGAACAGTAATTTATTCAGACGGAAAGTATCTATCTTCGATTCACTACAGTTAAGGTGCGTTCCACTACGGTATTTTATCTGTCTGTTATTTTATACATCTGTTTATTTAAAACTTTCATACTATCTAAAACATATTGGATATAAAGTAGGTAAGTTTTTTCCTAGGATTTCATGAGAATTAGTAACGTTTAATGTTTTAAGGTTAATAATGATATTTTTGCACGGGAGGTATAACATCTTGTCTGAGATTTTAATGTGGAAGTCTACTTTATATTTAACTTTAACTGAAGATAACATTATCAATCAACCAATAAATAACATTTGTCGTCGGTCAAGTATTTAAACGAGATTTTTTTAATTAGCTAACACTTTATAAAAATATGTAATATATTCCCGAAAATCTGTGATTAAGTACCTACTTTCATTCAAAGTTTTAATTTTGTTGAGTTTGTTTGTGAAAGAGAACAATATTTGCTAAGCATTCAGATATTTTCATCACAAAGTACTTGATATGACATTGTTTCTCAATTTTTCACTCTAATAAATGTTTTGGGAAAACGTAAAGTAAAATACGATATAATACTCAAATTTTAACTAAACTATAATGACCGGATTGTTATTAAATAATGACAATATTTATTGTACATCAGGGAAAAAGGACTAAATTTATTATTACGAATTCTTAAATTTATACCTCGTACTCACATAACATTATAACTTAAATTTTGAAGCGTCACTATCTAGGAGTGATGAAACAAGCCCTAATACTAATAAAGCGGACCACACACTGGCTATTAGATATATAACTGTGGAGTCAAGGCTATTCCCGCTGCAGGGCTGTTATCTCCAAGATCTGAAGGCTCTGAGATCAAGTTATTTGTGTTAATAAAATATTTATGTTTACATCTAAGAAATAATAGACTAAGCGTATAAAGTAATTAAAATACTTAAGGCCCCGGCGGAGGTTTCATAAAACACAATTTTGCAAATAAGTAAATTTCAATGTATTTTCGATACACAGTTGGTTTTTAAATATATAGATGAGCGTATAATGTGGGAACTGAGGATGTAACTATACTAAAGCATACGCTAGTTGTTATATCGTGTTTTTTTCCTTTGTTGATCCGGATTCTCTTTGTAGGAAAGACCATCTGTCTTTCTAGCAGGCAACTCGTAAGAGGCCAGCATGGTTTAATAAGGTCATTGCCAATAATACTACTGGTGGTAGAGTGCTGTGCAGCAACTCACCCGGTTAGGGAATTACCGTCTTACTTATCCCTATCGCCATAATGACATTGTTTTATCATTTTTAGGGTTTCTTTTAAGTTTATTTTAATTTAGGGTATTTTTATTAGGGTAGCCGGTAGACTTGCACATCAGGCCTAACACCCCAACCACAGGACAGCAACACACTCACAATATCTATGGTGTCTATAGGACACGGTTGTTTCTTACAATCAGGAGAGCCGTATGCCTTTTCACTTCCAATCTTATTCGAAAAATGTCGTATTCTGTGAACATTCAGATTTCTTTTCATCAAGAGTGTTTTTATAACAATTAAGTGTCAGTAGTAACTTACCATTGGCTAGGTATAAGTTAGTTCGTTTGTTGAAAACACCGGGCTTATTTTATTTTCTAGAACAGATAAGCGATTACTTAAAACTTTTATTTCATTATGCTCATGTAGTATTTGTTGTTGCGGTAACAATAATACAACATGTATGAACATTTCTACTTTTTAACTATGATTTTCCTTAAGATTCAGTTTGGTAATAGACAATTAGATAGAAAGACAGACAGACAGCGGAGTTTTAGTAATATAATTAAATTTTGGTTAAACTGCTTGTCAAAATATAAAGTAACACCCTCTATGTGGCATAACCGTAGAACACGCTGTATAATCTGAATAATTACAAGTATGAACTTTATAACTTAAAATTTGACGTTTTGTAGTCATAAAATCTCGCATAAAATTGGACCGCGTATAAGATATAAATTAATCTAGAGCGCAGCTTTGTATTTGCGTAACATTTTAATGTTTTAAACCTCCAAGTCACCTGCTATTAATGTGTACTGGCAATTTAAAGTGGTTACCCGGAATATGCAGGCGTATTTGCATTTCATTACCCGCTCCGACTAGTTTGCTTTGTTTATATTGTTGCAGATACGAAGTTATGTTTTGTATGTTGATTTAGTATATTCTATTTAAAAACATCGCTTTAATTTTTCTTTCTTTTGTAAAAATGTAGTTATATAATGTTATTCTTGCCACTTTTTGCGATTGCCATTGTCGGGCCTTCTGCTGGAAGGTAGGCTATCTGATTTGTCAGGAACTCTACGGTTTTTTTCTGTTTACATTGTTGCTTAAATGAGGTAATGAACGATGTTCGTTCACTACAAATAAAACCAAACCAAAAACGCTTATCAGCTAAGGCGAGGCGGCTGGAGCAATGTTGATAAGACGTTCACTCACATACAGATGATGTTATAAGGAATAGCTTATGCTACTTGTATTTTAGAAATGTATCAGCGGGCATAGCAGGTAATTAAGTAAAAATGCGGACGAAGTCGCGAGTATAGCTAGTCAATTGTATAGCAGATTTGATTAATTAATTATTAATAATTATTACTGTTTTTCATTCATGGTAATTGGTAGTTTCGAGCTATTTAGTCAATTTATTTGTAAGTTTATTATTCGTCATGTTTTCCTAGGGGAATGTTGTATAGTTTCATGGGAACACTCTTTCCCACTCTATACCCCCCCACTATTATTTGATATAGCATATAAAACAACTAAATATATATTCAACTGCTATAAAAATAGAATTGGCAATATTGTGATGCCAACATCACAAATCAGCGGCTTCAAAATAAATTATTCCAAAGTGATTTTGCTAGCAATAGCTCAATACAAATGATTGGCCCAAGTACATTTCACTCGGAATGATCACCCCATAGAAATACCTTCTCGACTTATTGGATTTAGATTCGAATTTATCGGAACCGCTTCAGCGGTGTCAAAGCGCTCGTCTGGCGATATCAAAAAATTATATCACAACTTTATCGTCGAAGCAAGGTTCAGCGCGTTCACGGTTGTGCGCTCATATTTTCAGGGGCTGCTATCTTTTGTGTCTTTATTTATACCATATTTTTGACAAAAGTTTTTCGTTTATGCACAGCGATATTATAAAGAGTCTCTTATATTTTTGTGAATTTTGTATAACATGACTGTTTGCTAGACTAAGAATTGGAAAATGTTTATCTATACAAATAAATAAAATCAGAGTGCCTGTATGTAATATGAAAATAACCGTTTTTTGCTAAACGCATATGTATGTTTACAAGGTACATATACCAAAAGAATACGTTTTAGAATTTCTGTCTCTATGTCAGCTGTCAGAAACGGCTGGACTGATTTTGTCGGGACTTTCACTGACAGGCAGCTAATGTAATAAGCAATAGCCAAGGCTACTTATATTTTAGAATTTCATTTTGGAAATGTATAAAATAGATAGTTAAATAAAAATCGGATTTGGACGAAGTCGCAGGCTCGGCTAGTTTATTTCATATTTTTCATTGTTGGCGTTTGATATTACCATAATATATAATATTCACATTATTTTAAACTAAATTTTATTGTTTCACACATCACTTATAATTAAATTATAATATTCCAAATAGCCGTGGTTTGGCTCTTTGCAAGACCATCACGGCAAAACTTCGAGCTATTAACACTATTATCATTATTACAGACCATTAATATTAATTACGGTGGATAGATAAAATATCTCTTTTTTATGGAATAACGAAACGAACGAGCACATGGTTCTCCTCATGGTAAGAGACTACCGTGGCCTACAGATACCATAAGTGCTTGTTAAAAAAATATACCATATTTTTTTTCTGTAAAATTCGTGCACGAGTTCTACTTATATACTTACACATAGGCCGGTTTTTGGATTAAAAATCACAGTCATTAATTATTGTGATTAAAATTCATAATACTCAATACGAGTGATTTGTAGCAAAGTATGAACGTTATTAGCGTCTAACGTTATTTCACGCTATGCGTCATGAGTGCATATTACATTGTTGTTCACTAGAGAGTTTCGTCGTGGGAAATCAGCTGTGTGACGCAGGGGAGCTTTGTGATAGGTGGTGTTTGATTCAAGCAAATATGATCGACGTATTTCACGGGGATGTTTAGTTCTTTTGTATCGCACGTAGAGGAAATTTCAAATATTTCAAATATAACAGATATTTGTCTGACAAAAATAAAAATGAAATTCGTCTTTCTGAATAGTGCGTAGAAATAAAAAGATAATTAGATAATATGATGGACGATTGCTTAAGGAACTATTTGGAGATGGCGGTCCTAGCAGCGACCTGTCCCGATTTCATAGTATTACTAATTATTTCTAATCTCTCTTCCCGTCAGTTTTGTGAAGTCAACAATGAAAAAAGTTGACTTTGTGTGAGTGAGATATCCGGCCCTATGAGCTAGATGCTGAACATTGCAGACAGGTTGATGTTAGGAGTTTGATCTCCCGATTTCAGAAACAATTATTTTCATAATTTAGCTTGAATGTCAAATACGTTTATCCTATTGTGAGATTAAGATGAAAGGTATACATTTTTTTTGTAAATTCTGCCCATTTAGGGAAAGGCAAGGGAACTTTGTCCATACAGCCTAGTCTTAAGTATTTTATTTTTTCAATAACGATGGTATATCCATGGAAGATGAGGGTGATGAGACGATTACATGGAAAATGAGATGACGGACTTCTGGTAAAACTGTGGGAACTTTACCAGAAATTTTTTGGAATTTTGGCGGGAACACGAAACGACACTTTTCACTGCCCGATATCACATATATCTACTGATGCACATTATTAAACGGTTTATGGTAAAAACCCCACCATTTTTACAAATGAAACAATAATAAAAACACCAATTTTGAAAAATAATATGTCACGGTGAACCGCTCCATTCCGCGTTCCCACCAAAAGTCCTTGCAGGTATAAATTTGTATTTAGTTTTTTTTTATTTAATTTTAGTCCGCAACTGTCACCCTAGCTATTCATAAAAAAGAGGAAGGATAACCTTTGACATATGAGAATGACTGATTTTCCCGGCAATGAAAATGGACGGTTCACCACATTGTGATAAAATGCGGTTTCTTTGTTCTGTTAATTGTTAAGGTTATTAAGGCAAACTAGCAGATGTTACTTGTGTTTATGCATTTAAATACCACATAAATATTTTACTAACTTACAAATATAAGTAAATGTAATGAAAGAGTCCCAATCGCCTAGTGTCGCCTGTCACATCATTGGACCTAATATCGTCGGCTAATCGTGGATGCATAAATACATCTGCCTACTCTTTTGGGGATATGGACTTGACGGTTTATATTTTTGTTAATAACAAATTTCCACAAATAATTTGTACTGAATATTTATTAATCATACGAGTAACAAAACAGCTTTTTACTAAATGCATATTATATTATGTATGTTTACAAGGTACATATACCAACATTATGTTTTTAGAATGTTTGCCTGTCTGTATGTCTGTTTGTTCCGGCTAAACTCTGAAACGTCTGTATCGATTTTATTGGGACTGGGCCGACAGCTGTTGTAATAAGGTGTAGCATAGGCTACCCTTACTTAGTTAAATTCGAACGCAAATGAAGTCGCGGACACAGCTGCTAGTCTTTTAATAAAATGAGACCAATTCAGGTAGTTCTACAATACTGGCTCTAATACATTTTAATCCTCTGCAAACTCAGAAATGGCTCAACGTTTCTCACTATGATAGTTATAAACGAACTAATCGACTGTTATAATGACTCCAGCACACGGGAATCACAGTCTCTGGAGGGATTTGCTATTTCTATGATTTTATCTATAACAATTGTTAAATTGAGATTAAATCCGCTAGTACTTTGTTTGTATGATTTATAGTTTTCATCGTCAAATCTTAGGGAAATTTCATTTTGAGTTATAAAGTCACTATACCGGTCGGTATAGCCTTGAAAATACATATCTTCGGGTCATATACCTTCGAAGGTAGGCAGAGAGTATGGAGTACCAAGTGTTACACATAATTATTATACTTGCCTAGATTCCTCAACGTTGATTCATCTCTTGTACAATACTATTTAATATACAGGGCGTCCCATGGCTATGCCAAATGGAGGGGAAATACCTTGAATTGGAAAGGATTATTTTTGCTGAATAACATAGCATCAAAAAAAGGAAGACCATGAATATTATCCTCACTAAGTAGCCTATCGATCGGTATGATAAAGTTATAGGATAATTTCTTCCTCGTGTAGCGGGTTCAAAACCTGAATGCAGGTTAGATTGTTTTTTAAAATAAAATAACGTCATCTTTTAACAATACGTTCTGTCTGCAATATTTAAAGGTACTTCCCCTACATGTCGCATAGCCGTGGGACGCCCTGTATAGTGCAAACTTCTTTTATGTTAAGTCTTCTTAACTACGAGATGAAAAGTTATTATTTGACAACCATTAAGTTGTAGTTATGCTATAATACAATTTCAAAAATAGTCATCAGCATATTAATGAAGTCCTGCAAGTGCACTGAACTTGGCTGTAACAGATTAGCACATCAGCGCTGAGGGGATGATTAATTGCTTCCCGACACTCGATGTGAAGGTTATGTAGGGCCTGTGTGTCCGATAACTGATCTCGCTATGTCTCATTGATTACCGTAATATCCACTTACGTCTCATACTCAACAGAGCGTAAATTGTCAAACTAGAATGTAATTAGGGTATTTAATGACACGTTGATAGACGAGAATAGTCTCTTTCATATTTACGAGATCATTGAATTATATGGCTAAATACTTAAACAAGATGAGCGCATTATAGTAAAGTACTCGATTAATCGGCCTAATTTTCGTCGTTAGCTATTCGAATTAAAAAAATCCTGATATTGTATTAAAAAAAGTAACTTCACGCCTATTATCCCCGAAGAGGTAGGCAGAGGTGTGCTAGTATATCCACGACTCGTAAGTCC
>DVZL01006847.1:0-11104 GCA_018236625.1 Lasaia peninsularis | reverse complement strand
AAAAATGTCTGCCCTTTGAAAGTTGTCTGTATTATTAAAATAATTCACGCGGTCGAAGCCGCGGGCGGACAGCTAGTTTGTAATATATTCAATAATCTCCCAACGGGTGGAATACGATCTCTCACTACTATGCGACGAAAAAAACTCGGGACTTTTTATTGTTGTTTTTCTTAACAAAACGTGCATACTTATATATATATAGCTCGACGGATTCCCGCGATATTTTAATTCTTTTTCTATTTGTGCAGTATGTGCATTTAAAAATATGGCTACACTATAATATTCGTCATACGAAAGCCTTTCGTCACCATCAATATCGATTCTCCGATATAATCGAAACAAAACACTACCACACAATTTTATAACAAGGCATATCTAAAATGAATTTTTTGGTAGCCTACGGGTGGCGCGTTTATCTCTCGCAACAGAAAAACAGATGCGGGACTCGGAGAGGCGATAACAAGGATGAGGCTATCTCAGTAATGCCGATGGTTATTTATGATGAAGGGTACGTCATCGATCCTAACAAAAAGGCTAGACAAATGACCGAGATAATCCTTGAGATGAGGCTTTTGGTTAAATAATACAATGAAATATGTGAAGCATGTGACTATATTGAACCAGGCAATTTGTTAGATCCAATAGTGAATAGATTTAGATAAAGATAATAATTCAGTTTTGACTTGTCAAAAGAGTGTGATAACACTGGCCGGCCAGTAATATCGAAGGTTTAAATTAAAGCAGTATAGTTATGTTGCCACAGAAAAGGCAAATTAGTTTTTCTAATTATTTTGTAAATACTAGTACTACCGTTTTACCTATTCTTGTCATCATAACACCAGTGCTCGTAACTGTTGTGTAGCAATTTAGATGGTGAAATAGAAGGTAAACATACAAGTGCAGGTTTAAAAGGCAAAGGAGAGTTCTATACGAGTGATATCATTAAACTTGCCCTGGAAATTTACATATTTCATTAGTTTTTACAATATTAACAGGTTAATGATATATTAACATCTGCTACACATGTTACAGGTTAGAGGGCCGATGAAGCAGCGACAAATGCCTTTCAAATTCCAACATCTATTGAACCAGCGTGGGTGGTAAACGCTGCCAATGAACAAAAACGTTAGGTGGAATGTTTCTACTTTTAGTGATTTTCCCCAATTTTAGGGAGAAACTGTCTAAGTTAAGTTAGGTTTTTGTTATATAGAATAATATTTTATTAAAAGAATATTTCATTGACAAGTATTTTATGACCAAAGAGTAAAGGTTCTCTGATATATTCAATTACTTAGAATTTTGTTGTTTATCAGTTTTTGCAACGTAGTTCGATGATTAGCTATTATGTAAATGTTTATATACTGTCTAACCGCTACGGAAATCCCGTTTTATTCTGTGAGTTCAATCCCTAGACATTTTTTATAGAAGAGGAGGTAAACGGACAAGTGGGTCACTTGATGTTGGGTCACCAGGAGTATTGCAGCTGAATTGCCGACCTTTTAAGCATGATTATGCTCTTTTCTTGAAGGTTCCTAAGTTGTGTTCGTTTGGAAAACTGGTAATTCGTTCCGCATATGTGTTGTGCGAGGCAAAAATTGCCTTAGGAAACGCACGGCTGAGTAGCGTCACGCATCAAGGTGTACATTTCTTACCCAGCTGCAAGGAGGAGTTATGCGTATCATGTAAATATGTATGCAAGATCATATATGGGCTACTTATATCTTCCAATCCACTTGACGGATATGTATGACTATGCCTAGTTTACACCTACTCAATTGACTTTACTAAATTTTACAAGTTTAAAATACAACAAAATTTTATCTGACAGCTTGTTACTAAATTGTACGTTTACACTCATTTAGTCGCCTAAATCTAACAAAGTTTATAGACTACTTATCCACGTATAAGTATTATTTGTCTCAACAACCCAGTGATATTAAAAAAAATGACCGTAGTGACACGGGTAAAATGAGATAACTTATCATAAACATACTAAAAAGGCATAATATAAAAACATAAACGTTATATTATTACTATTGACGCAGTCAAGATTTTATCTTGCAATATGCACTATTTATTTTTATCTTTACGGTTGAGGAAAATTGAATGTTTCAGATAGCAACCCCAGGGGTAAATCAAATGTCGTAATTGAAAACACTAGCAAGATGTGACCGGGATCAATTGAATCCGAAAAGGTACCAAGAGTAACTCCTATGACGGCTCTATGGCGCGCCGCCGCCGCCCACGCACCCGCAGAGATTTATAACATTACCCATATTCGGCCTACGAATGGCGCCAATTCGACGCTTCAAATTAAAATCCGTCGCGAATGCAAAAAACATAATACGAGTCGTAGCTTTGATAGATGACCGCGGAGTCGCTGATTTACGTCCGTCTATAACAATCGTATATTCCTCTTGGTCGACACGGATATCGATTGCAAGAATTACTGCCACGTACAGTGGTAGCGCTCACTTGGTCCGCTTGGCAAATTATAACTAGGCACGATAAGTGTTGTCATAAAATAAAATATATATACCTACTGTTAGGGTAATTTATTTTAAGAAATTTATTTACCTATTTTATAATTTTTATGAATTAAATGACTTTTTATGTAATTGGAAACACAATTTAAGATTCGCACGTATAAAATTCACACTTTTCCAGTCGATAGCTGGACATATATCTTCCACAATGCTGTATCTTACACACCTTGGCATCCACCAAAAAAAAGAATTATCAGAGTCTATAGAAATAAAAAACGCGCGTTGCTAAAAACATAAATTTCGTAAATGCAACATAAAAAATACTCACTCCGAGACTTTGTCCGGCGGCGGAATGATTCGGCCGGGCATTAAAATTTTCTTATGCAGGACACCCGCCGCCTTTAACAACTGCAAAAATTATTACCATTTTAGTAACTCATACAACGAATACTTTATTTACCTCAAAGTGAAATAACTTTCTATCATAACTTTACAAATATAGAACGCAGTGAAATTGCAAAAAAAAAACTACTACAAATGCCATACTGTGTCGTCAAATAAATAATAAAATGTAACTTATTTTTTTAATCTTTTTTGTACATCATATACAAATATGTTGTCTAAAACACATTAAGTGTTTACCATTCTCTACCAGCCAACCACATCAATGCAAAAAAAGTACAAAAAACAAAAATCACAACTCGGATTTTTAATAAATTTAAACAGGACTAATCGAAAAGCGTTAGACTTAAAATAAAACAAATAGAATTGCTTTATTCTGTGAGCCCGAGTTTTATCACCTTCACCACCTCTCATCACCATAACTGACACTAAAATATCTTTCCATCAGGTCAGTTAAGTGTTTCCCTTGTTGGTCCGGATCATCAGTAAATAATAGACCATTTGCCTACCAGACAGGTCGTAAAAGGCGAGCATAGGTTAACTGTAGGAACAACTGGTGGTAGAGTGCTGTGTAACATCCCACCCGGTTAGGGATCCACCGCCTTACCTATTCTTGCCGCTATAATGACATTGTCGTGTTCCAGTCTGAAGGGTAAATTAGTAGAGACCCGTGAGCTCGTTCGTTACCTTACCATATATAAAAAAAATTAGCAACGGTGTTTCTTATTGTTATTTTCTAGCAAATGGCGTGTTTCATTTGGTGTTTTAAACAAAGAAAATATTTTAACAATAAAAATGTTTTAGCGGTAATAAAGTTAGGAGAAATTTCATGTATAGTAAAATAGACACAATGGAATATAAACACTAGAAAAAAACATAAAGTGGGTCATAATTTTCTCCTAGTAAACATCTACCATTGAAAACGTTATGAAGCTCACCAATTACCATATTTACTTAATAGACAAACAGTCAAGTTAAGATAAGTCGATAGTTTGTTTTCACAAGGCAATACATTTAATAGAATAAGACAAACAACAGAGCAAATTTATATGACAAAACTGATGAACGCTATAAAACGTAGAATGTGTCAAAATGAATATATGAAACTAAAATGTTTGTGTTTTGTCAAATATGACGTCAAAATAGTATTGTGTCGAAACTCATAAGAGAAAGCGGTTTACATAATATTTGCAAAATTAATAGAGAGGGCGCCCTATTCACATCAGGTATTCTTACGTTTCGTAAATATTTCTAGTCATCATTAGAATGACCTATTAAAGGAGTTCCTTTTAGGATAAGAAGAGTATAGATACATGAACAGGTATCTTTTTCGTTATACATTTCGAAATTCAAAATACCCAAATGATAAAAATGGGGCTCTCATACAATCAACATGATTTTTATAGATAATGGTACAGAAGCAGAATTTGCATTTATTAAAAAAAATCTTTGCATTATTAAAAATACTATTTTATTAAGAAAACTTCAAATTCAAAAAAAATTCAAGGTATAAATATTAATTAATTTCATTGCTAAAAAATGTTATTTTAATCACTATTGTCATTTAAATATCAAATGATAATAAATGGGATTCAGAAATATTAAAGACTTTTCTCATTTTCTACAAACTTACGTTTCCATTTAGGCACCTACCCTCGTAAAAAATCCACAATTTAATAAATTTACAAAATTTCAAATTTAGAATTTGTTTTTTTTTTATTTAAACCACAAACCAATATGTATTTTCCAGTACATGAAAACAGTTTTACGATCGGATTATACTGGAAGATGAATACAAGGCAATCAGGCGTAAGTACGAACAAAGCACCGTAGTGGAAAATGTGAGTTTCAATCGTAAAACTGGCTACATTTTTATTGCTTCCCAGTATACATACCGGGGCGAAACCAAAACCCACGAGTGTCGTAATATAGATTTTCCTAGGCATTATTCTATCCGAGCAACAGTTCTAGGATACATACATAGAGGTCAGATTGAATAGAATATGTCTCCACGTGGAGTGTTACACTATAAGGCGTACAAGCGACCGTATTCATATGAAGTAAATATGAAAGCATTTTGTATCAAATATAAAAAAGTACCTTCACGCCTAATATCCCCGAAGGCTTGGCAGAGGTGTGCTAGTATATCCACGACTCGTAAGTCCCGTACATATACTAGAACACCCACGATTAGGCAAGGTACTACTTTTTAACCGACTACATTAAAAAGAGGGTATGTTTTTACTCAATAAGTATTATAAGTCGGAAAAACGTCGGCCTTTGAAAGTTGTCTGTGTTATTAAAATAATTTACGCGGGCGAAGCCGCGGGCGGGAAGCTAGTCTATTATTAATTTTACTGATCTCCCTCATTGATCCTGAGCTTTGGATAATAGGACTAATACAATAGTTACAACGTTTGTTAGGTTGTTGGTATAATATATAAATTCCATTTAAATATATGCGTTGGATTGTTTCTCATACTGTATACCTTTTAAACTTTTCGAAAAACCTTCTGACTGATAGTTTTAATTGAAAAAAACAAAAACCAACAAAAACTAGTTTATTTAGAGCTTCGATGACATAGAGGTTAGCACTAAGGTTTTCCACTTCGGTAGTCCAGATTCGAACCCCGCCATGTACTTATGAGTTTTGGTAACTAAAGCACATTTTCTGTATACACACACATCTGTGTACATTAGTGAACAACACCGCCATAACATACATAATCATTACATATTATAAAACAAAGTCACTTTTTTTGTCTGTCCCTATGTAGGTATGCTTAATCTTTAAAACTAAGCAACGGATTTCGATGCGGTTTTTTTTTAAATATAGAGAGTGATTCAAGAGGAAGGTTTTTGTGTATAATATAACATGTACCTATAGTATACCCGTGATACCGGGGCGGGTCGCTAGTATCATATAATAAAATATATATTACCTGAGGGTCGTAATATCTGTTTGTATTTGTTAGATCTATAACGATACCCAGATTCGGTATTGCCTTCAAAAGTGCTTCGATATTCCATCTGAAAAAAAAGATACATAAACATACATACATAAACAAACATACCATATGTTAAAAATACCATATCAAAACGTATATTCAATACTAGCTGTACTAAAAATACAAATAGCCTAAGTTACTCCTTAGTATATCAGCGATCTGCCAGTGAAGGTCGCATCGAAATCGGTCCAACCATTCTAGAGATTAGCCAGAAAGAAATGACAGAGGGACTGACATAACTTGTAAAAAAAACGGTATATGTATACAAATAAATATAATTGGAGTGTCTGTTTGTAATACGGATAGTCCAATCTCTACTAATATTATAAATGCGAACTGTCTGTCTGTCTGTTACGCTTTCACGCCTAAACCACTGATCAGATTTTGATGAAGTTTGGTACAAAAATAGAGTTGACCTTGAGGAAGAACGTAGGCTTTTTTTACTGCAAAAAGGGGGGAGGGGTGAGAGGTGGGGATGAAGATTTGTATGGAAATGTTTTGATGATATATAAATATAACTGATTCGTTTTCATTTTACAATTACCTAGATATTGTTTGTATGATAGTAATACGCGGGTGAAGCCGCGGGCAACAACTAGTAAGTATATTAGTAATTTACACATGACATATAATATATAGTCATGTATAAATTACTAATATATACATGAATATATATAACAAATGGATAACATAATATATATAAGTAACAAATGGATGCACACGGGCAGAGTCGAGGATGGATACCAGTTAATAAACATGTATATTCTGTAAAAAAAAGGCTATTCTTAGAGCTTAAGAATAAGGATCTTAAAATCTGAATACCAATGTATATTAAGGTGTTTACTATCGCTTTACCCGTTTATACCGCCATAACAACTGTTCTTGCCATTATCATTATCCGTACAGCAAGTTACAGTAGCCTGTTTACACACAAAATCAAAGCTTAAGTTCTGGACTTAACCAATCAAATCCGTGGTGTATTATCGAAGACGGTTGTTTGACATAGCGCCAGATTATCCCAAATCACTTTCGCCACTTTCACTTTTAGATATATTTATTATTATTATTATTCCTAGATAAAAAAATTCACGTAGAATTATGTTATACTTACATTTTTTTAATACCTTCTACTTTTGCTTGTACATGCTGAAACAAATAAAAATGGAAAAAATTAACGTAAATATTAAACTTGGTAAAAATACGTGTTAAACTTGGCAAAATACGTGTTAAACTTGGCAAAATACGTGTTCAACTTGGCAAAATACGTGTTCAACTTGGCAAAATACGTGTTTAACTTGGCAAAATACGTGTTCAACTCAATACAAATACTTTTTAAATTAAGTCAAATTAATTAATCGCACATTACTCCTAATAACCGGGTCACAGGACAGCGATTTACCTACAACATTTACATATCCCATTTGCTTATTCCTGTCATACCTAATTAAAATACTCATAACAGTAACATCTCAAAAAGGACATGTTACTTTTTCTGTAACTTATCAACGAGTAAAGCGTTCGTGACGAATCTTCCAAAGTCTCAGTAATAAAAATGTCACACGGATACACACACTAGATAGATGTCGCGGATAAATAACCCTAATTATGTAATACGTAATTATGTAATTATAATAATTAGGTAATAAGGCGACGTTTAGTTTTTCGTTCTACCCTTATCCCATTTCAAATGATATCAGGGCCAGTTACCAAATATAGGGGATTTGACAAAGGCGCCAGTTTTTACACAGAGCGATTGCCATCTGACCTCTGCAACCCAGAAAGAAACCAGGGTTTCCTTACAATGTTTTTTCCACAACACTTAGAAATTGTACATTGTTAAAAAAAGTCATTGGTACATGGCGAGGTTTGAACCTGGTGTTCTGGAACGGATGTGTGATTCGCTAACTACTATACGGTCCAGTCAATTTAGTAAGTTCACCTCTGAATTCGAGATACCCAGGTGTAAGTCTGTAAATACTTGTATATTGACACCCTAAAAATTGTCTCAAAACCTACATATGGTAGAGTGTATAATATAATAGTTAATAAAATTGAAAAATATTTATAATTATTAATTTATCGATAGTTCATTTACTATTATATATGGCGCGTTTTCGACCGGAGGCACTAGTTGACCTGAAGTGCTCCTGTGACCGCGCTCTCCACCCTCTATCTCGAAAACGGTTCACCATATAAAAGACATGTTCAAACAAAATTTGTAGAAAATGTTGTATTCTACAATATTGATAATCAGTACAAATAGCAAAAGCCCATAGGAAATGAGATATCTACAAAGAAAAGCGCAAAAAACCGATTTTTGTTACCTTTGACCTTGAAATTTAATAGTTGCGAACACCCTATATATATGTAGGTTTTGAGACAACTTTCAGGGTAACAATATACAAGTATATTTAGGTCTGTGTAATTTTACCGACTTACAGCTGGATATCTCGAATTCCGAGGTTCTTGCCTAATTTAAGCTTAAATGACTGGATCAATAATACCGAGGCTCTCGACATTCGATTCTACGAGTAAGCCTGGTAATATGTTCATGGCCTAATTTTTTTATTTTTCAAGATTAGCATCACGTTCTTGTAACAAAACAAACAACTTAAGATATGCGTGATCGTCTCAGCAACAGTTAGCACTGGTTCGAGTGTACCAAATAAGTGCACCAAAATTGTCGATGCCATTAGCACGAGCTTTTATAGTCATAGACAATAGCACTTTGAAAATGCCGCACGTAGGCGACAGTGCACTGATAAGGGACCTGATCAATCATCAACTGGCCCCACCGTACAGATGTCAACGACCTCTGACGCCATGGGCCACCTGATGGAATCGGGTTTGGAATTGGGATCCCAAATTTTTCACCCGTTAATATTGTCAGGTGAATAATACTTTCTAATCGTTATTAATTAAGTTATGCATGTCGAACTATTAGCTTAGTTTGAGGACAGAGTTTAACTAATCAAAATAGAAAAAAATCTATATCTAGTAAAAAAAAAGTTAGAGAAGCAACGATATTTATTTACGCACTAAACTTTGCACAAAGTAAGCTAACTTTATGCTCAACTTAACAAAAACTTTTTACCGCTTCATTGGCCAATACGCCTAACGCTAGACATCAGCCGTGAGGTTCGAGATTGGTTCCCGACGGGGACATGCATTATTTGTATTTCTGGAACTGAGTATTTATTAAGATAATTCTAATATCTAAGTATTTTACCCATCTACTTACAATTACAACACAAGAACTCAATTTTGCTTACTTTATGGTTAAACCCGAGTATATTGCCCAGGGATATTTATTATTATTAACACAACGTCTATATAAAATATTTAGTTTTAAAATATATATTAACTGATTCATGTTAACTATTGATTTAAAAATAAGTAAATTTTAAGAATGCCAAAGCTAAACGTTTTTTTTTTATTTTTCTAATAATTTGTTAACATTAATTCTGAACAAAAATATGTTCCGAATAAGTCGTACTATAATAGTGAACATTAGTTGAGTAATAACTTTTTTGGGATCATGACACGATTAATGTTTTCGAAGAATTTGGATTGTTCAAATACAATTTGGATGTAGTTTAGAAGAAAAGCACACATTTTATGTTAACAAACATACATTTAAGATGAAAGCTTAAGTGGTATAACATCGCGGTTCTAAGATTCAATTTTTTCACAAGTCCTATCATCATTCCAAAACGTTGGACATAAATTCCAAAAACTCATTCCGGCTGCACCGCGGGCCAACAAAATGCAGTTAAAATTTTTCAATTTCGCCCAAAAAACATCGACAATAAAATGACAGGTAGTATAATAGTAGGTTAGAGGAGTAATAATTTACCGAGCGTGTTGACAAGATTGAAAAAGATTACCGAACGGATTTTTTTGAGTTATGTCTTTAAGGGGTTAATTTTCGAATCGCCGGTGGGCTGTATCAATTTGAGAGAGCCGAATGGGCACGAAAGGATTTTTATTAATTGCACATGAATATCACATTCCGATGCTTTAATTCCGGCTTGATTACGTTTTACACAATCAATTAATGCACGCTGAGACACATGAAAGTTCCAATATTGATTGTACTCTCTTTTTGATGAGTACCAAGAAACACATACAACTGATATTTTTTATGGAATCGTAAGTTAAGCAAGTGGGAGGAGTTCTTGAAATATATGCCTATAGAAACCAAAGATATTATTATTTCGTTGCCAACCTAATCTCCAAGAAATATTCAATATCCAGTAATGAATTTTACTAGGTTTCATTTAAGTCGATGGCAAGAATAAATTCAGACATTCACGTTATTAGAAACTGAAAATCTGACTACATCAACTGGAGTCAGGTCGAGCAAAAAAAATAAATTGTAAAATACCCTTAACCGTTCGTTCATTTAAAATATGATTAAATCAGCCAACTAATGGTTTTGAAATATCTGTGAAATTGTTAATATATATTTTAATTACCGTACTTCGTCTACTTTATTATTTTTACAAATCGGAGTCCGCTATTTTGACTTATTACTCATGCACAGAATAATAAAACTAATCGATTTATATATGTTCCATGAAATCAACCCACGTGTTTGTAGAGCTCCACAAATAACAATCATACATTTACTGGGAAAAAACATTATCCTTGCTTGGGTGACGCAGTTAGGTAAAAAAAAACATATTAATACTTACAATCATCATTCACTTATATTAAATTTGGTCATATTTGTCAGAGGCAAAACTGTCATATTATATAGGTCAAGCCGCAAACAAAAAAAAATGACGTCTTCAACCTAAGATCATCCTCGATTAATAAAACTGCATTCAAATATTTCTTAATATGTATATTAATATGTATACATCTATGTATATGTATATATGCAAAGTTAACAGGAGACTTACGGTTGCATGTAATCGGAACGGTTACTAATAAAAAGAAAATCGCGTTACTATTCGAGAAGAGAGAGATAGAGAAGGAACCCGCAATCTTCTCTCTTTTTAACCAAGACAATTCGAAAACCTGACTTCCCTACTTTATCTACACCTCTACTGTAAAGCTCTAGTGCAATCATAAGGCTAAAGGACTGTCTGAAGATTATAAAAAAGTACCTTCATGCCTATTATCGCCGAAGAAGTAGGCAGAGGTGTGCTAGTATATCCACAACTCGTAAGTCCAGTAGATATACTAGAACACACCCACGAT
>DVZL01006846.1:0-11105 GCA_018236625.1 Lasaia peninsularis | reverse complement strand
CCACCTACCGAGTGTAATTGTGTTTTTAAGTCATATAGAAAACCATCGACATATCCATATAAAATTTCAACACAATCGGCTTAGCCATTTAGAGTTTATGTGAAATAGATAAGTACGGAAAGATAATTCTTACTACCCCCGTTCTCCCATTACCCATTTTGCCGTAGAAGTGAAGCATTTCCCGAGGTAAAAAGTAAGCTATGTTTATCAGGGATAATGTCGGCTTCCAACGATAAGATAATTTCCAAATCGGTCTAGTAGTTTCGGAGGCTATCCAATACAAACCAACAATTTTGAGCTGAAATTTTGTATACACGTTTAGTTTGGATGCCGATGCACGATAAGGTACGTGACGTCATTCTAAATCCAATATGTCGGACCAACCCAGTTGGCGGAACATAATAGTTTTTTCTAAAGAGTTTTTTTATACTTTTAATTTATTAGAATTTGTTGTTAAAGCGACAACAGAAATGTACATCTGTGAAATTTTCAACTGTTTAGGTATCACGGTTCATGAGATACAGCCTGCTGATAGACAGACGGACAGCGAAGTCTTAGTAACAGTTACTTTTTTATCCTTTAGGTACGGAACCCCAAAAAATGAGACAGAATGTTAATGTTTTATGTTTTTTATAGGTCCTCCCAAAATCAAAAATCTGTGCCCGCGGATTCACCCGCGTTTGAATTTTAACTAAAACTAGCAAACCTGGCGAACTCCGTTTCGCCAGTAATGGCTTCGTTTTTTGTAACATTTCGTTTCGTTTTCTTTGCTCTAAACCTCACGGAGCTCGAAACCTTTCTAACGAATGCAAAACCATGGAAATCGGTTCGTGCATTCTGGAGTTTTATCGTTAGGAAGGAAAACCCAACTTATTATTATATTATAGATACATAATATAAAGATTCGATTTAGACGTTCCAGAAATTATTCGTAAGGGACAGACAGACATACAAACATGGTGAAAAAAAATTTATTGAAGTATGTAGGTACCGTGTATACTTATATCACCATTTCGTAAAAGAAGGGTATTTTAATATTAGATATTTTTATTCATTTGTATAGATAACGTAAAAATTGACAAGGCTGTTTGATTTGATGCTTTGTTATATGTATAATAAATAAAAATATAAGAAAAATTGTGTCACTACATTCAACAATACCATTGCGATTTTAAAAATGTACATTTCGTTAGAAAACTTATTTTGTCACTAAATTTTACATGATACAGAATGTCTCCCGATGGTATCGTTTTAAAATATTACTATCTACATTATCTTAGAATGATAGTCAATTAACCGTGGGGACCTTCGAACACCAGCATCACATGTCGTTATCCTCGGGAATGAGCATCATTATGACAGAGGTAATGTTATAACTTGGAATAATATTTGATGCTATCTTTAGTAAAGTCACATTACGTCATAGTCGATTTATGTGTTCCTAAAATATAATTAATCTCATCTTTACTAGCTGTGCTTGCAACTTCGTCCGCGTTTTTATTTAATTTTATTATTTTGTACAATTACGAAAATAAAATTCTAATAATGGAATAGGGAAGCGAACAAGCACTCACACACTGAGATACAAGTCCGTAAGAGACAACCGTGGCCTATAGGCACCATAGTTGTTGTAGATTTGTCGCTGTCCTGTGGCCAGAATGTTAGGCCTGGTATGCAAGTCTACCGGCTACCCTACCCTACGGACTGGAACACGACATTGTCATTATGGCGGTAGAAATAGGTAAGACGGTGGATCTTTACCCGGGCGAGTTACTGCACAGCACTCTACCACCAGTGGCCAAATTGGTAGTGAACCTGTTAACCTATGCTCGCCTCTTCCGAGCTACATGGTAGGAAGGCTGTTGCTCTATTCTACACAGAGGACCTGGAACAACACGGGTCCACCAATTTTATTATTTCCTAATGGCAAAACCTGATCCGAACTCAGACAACGTTATATTTTTCAGATGCACCTAAAAACTCATAAAAACAAGTAAACCTACCCAGAAATCGAACCCAGGGCCTTGTGCATCAAAATCAGTCGCCAACTACATTTTTTTGTTTAAAATATTGAGTTATGCACATCCAGTTGATTTGAAAATTGTAAATAATTGAGTTAACAAAAAGGTACCAATTTAAAATATCCGTAGTAAGCGTAAAAATGCTATTAAAGTTTAATGTACCAGCAAAAGCATTCAATTCCTTTTCAATTCATTTCTCAACGTTTCCTTATTGCGCTGTTTCCTTGTTGACTCAGCCGCCATTGTGACCAACTGACTTTGCAGGTTGCTTGTGCGAACTTCAGTCTTCATTGTTCTTTGCGCCAATACTTGAATTTTACATAATATATCATTCTACATTTAAAATCGTATTTTTATGAAGTGAAAATGATTTATTTGTCGAATATGTGGGTTAAAAAGTTGTTACAAAACAAACGTTTTTAATAATACTTACCAACATATTCTACCACAATGTACTGTGCAAATATTTTAACAGACAGACAGACACATAGTCTCACAGAAAGACACATATACAGACAGACGGACGGACAGTCGTACAGACGGACGGACACACGGGCGGAAGGACGGAAGGACGGAAGGACGGAAGGACGGAAGGACGGAAGGACGGAAGGACGGAAGGACGGAAGGACGGAAGGATGGAAGGATGGAAGAATGGAAGGATGGAAGGACGGATGGACAGACGGACGGACGGACGGACGGAAGGGCGAAAAGCGACGGCGTAGGTACCCTTTGAATACGGAAATTAAAGTTTAAAAAATAAGGTTAACACTTAAGGTTTAAAAAATAACTTTTATCAACTATTTACAATGTACCAGCGCGAAGCATAAAATTCTCGTTCTAAACTCCTTTCTCAACATTTTAGTTCCTTGAAATCACTCTTTCTTTGTTAACTTCGTCGCCATTGTAAAATACATTTGAAGTTATTTGTGAACAGTTTATAGTTTAAACTTCGAACTATTTCGGTTTTATGCAATGATCATATCCTCGCACTTATCTATAGTCATTGAAGTCCATTCGTTTATATAGTGTCAGTACGACGCGCGCGGCTCCTTTGTTTAAACGTCGACATCCTTAGTCTAAGCGGTGACATGGATTGACACGTGCCAAAGCGGTGCGTATAAAGGCAACCTCAAGTAAGCAAATGGACTTTACCAACAAGATCACTAGTAGTAGAGTACTGATTTAAATATCTATCAATGCAGTTGTAATTGTTTTTTAAATTAAAATAAAATGTTCTATCTGCAATATTTAAGGTACTTCTCCTCTATGCCGTAAACCGTGGGACGTCCTATATACTCCGCGCTCCCATAACTTTTCCCTACACCTACGCGTCTAGCAGGATGATAGAACCTTCGGAACTGTCTGGCTACTGAGAAAATGTCATTACATAGTTTCTCAAATAACATATATTAAATTCAGCTTTTATAATATAACGAAATTATATATTACCACGTACAAAATATCAAAAAATAATTTCTATAAATTAACGAATTTAAGGTGGAATTTTATACACCCTTGCTACCTGTTACCTGCCAAAGCAATCACTACCCAGGAAACATTTGTGAGGATTGTTGGTACCTATACTAGAGGTGCGTATGGAAGAAATTTCAGCTTTTATAAAATGACGTAGGTCTGGCAGCAACGGGCTCTAACACACATAGTCGGCAAATAAATAATTTCATTTCATTTCAAAATCGGTCCAACCGTTTCAGAGATTAGCGGGTACCAACAGACTATTCCATTTGACCACATTTATCGTAGAGAAACTCGAATTGTCGGTGACCAAGATTAGTAATCGACTCGATACTCTGGCATTACGTAGACTCGTTAGTTCCCTTAGTGTCTTCTACCGTATTTATCATAAGGAATGCTCTGAGGAATTTTTTAAACTTATTCTTGCTGCTTAGTTCCACAATAGGTCCTCGCGACAAAATGTAAGGTTACAACCACACCAACTTTATACGCAGTAGACGATCTACTGCGCGATTCTGTAGTCATTTTGCCACGTACTACGCCTTTGTCATCGTGTTCCCGAAGTAATACAACTCAATTGCCTTCAAAAAGAGAGTGTACTCATATCTCGAAGGTTGGCAATGCAATGGTGATACCCCTAGTATTGTAGTTGTTCGTCGGAGACAGTAATCACTTACCACCAGGTGTACCGCTTCCTCGTTTGCTCGTCGTTCGTTTCCATAAAAAAATATGCATAATACCCCTGTGCGAATTGAATCGCTAGCATAACAATAAACTCAAGTAATATACTCTAAAGTTCGCACAAGCTTTACACGTCAATTGCTTACACTGCCGTCTAAGTCAACAAGGAAATGGCAAATTTACGACATTCAAAAGGAAGTTCAGCGAATTGTCTGGTACTTGTATGTTCTACATTGCTAAATTTGAACAGTAAACGCTTTATGATGTAATATAAATATGTTTATACATATGGAAGTAATTACGTATGGAGCTACAATAGCCTAGTGGTAGACGCTTCCGAGATCAGTTCCGGTAGTCCAGTTTCAAATCCCGCAAGGAATTTAACGTTAAGATATATATGTATGTATAAAAAAACTCATTTGCACGAGTTCCTATTATATAAAGATTTTTATTGTAGATCTTTCCGTCTTAGCCCTATCTCGTATTTTATCAAATATCAGGGTCAGCTACCTAATCTAGGTTATGTGACTAGACTGCCATCTGACCTCTGCAACCCAGAAGGGAAACTAGACTCAAACCGAGATAAGATCGAATTCAATGAATATGGGTTTCCTAGCGATGTTTTCCTTTATCGTATGAGCTCGGAAAATGTGCACATGTTAGAAAATCTCATTGTTAATTGAGACCTTAAACTACCTGAATGAAAGTATAAAGCGCGTAGGTACTGAGATGGTACCGAGACTCAAAACCAAAGAAAACTTATAATAAGACTTATAATGTAAGTAATATAAAAACATAAACATATTTCCAAGCTTCCACAATTGGTATACAGGATACAGTTCGATGATAAATGGCGTCGAAGAGAGGGCTTTGATACGACGCGTATTTATTACATTGTGTACTCGTTACCTGTGAAACATGGACTCGCTAGGATGTTGCGAGAACTATGTTGTGATTTCGAAACTTTTTCCTTACTTTGTTACATAAAATAAAATATCTCATACATATATATTATAAAAGAAAGACGGATTCGTTACAACACTTATAACTCAAGATCTGCTCGACCAATTTTAATCGTTTTTGATTCCTTAGATTTGTCTCCACCCCGAATAGCAGAATACGCCTTAAAACAATGAAAACTCGATGAATACATAATTATGATATAAATGAATAATTTGTTTAAATGTCCATTTCTTTAGCACATGTCAAACGTTGTCCATCCTGTCAAATACTGATTGACATGCATTGTCTGCATTTTTTTTTAACAATTTAAAAAGGTTGAAAAGTGCATTAAGCAGATACATAGAAGTTCTTCAAATATTTATGCGTCCATATAGAATTTAACATTTACGCGTGCGTTCAGACATTTATTTTATGTAAATTAAAGATTCTATTTCCGATAGCAATTTCTAAGATTTATTCTATAGGGTAACGAAAAAATATTATTGTTTTTTTTTTTTAATTTTTCTATGTTTTTTTGTATGTATTATTCATCATAGTAAAATATATTTATATAAATATTTCTATCTAAATAAATATTTATTTTGTATCATTGTATTATGTTCATCAAAGCTTAAATTATTTCAGCTAAAGGTAACACGACATGCATTGACTATTAGGCGGTACGAAGTTCGCCGGGTCAGCTAGTATGGAAATAATTTTATCAATTACGGTTTGTCCTTTTTCAAAATTATTCATTTTTACAGTAAAATACTTATTATTATTACAAATTCGCTAAATTTGATACCTTAATGATACTACATCTACTCGTATAACTGATTTTGACTCACATGAAAATCCTATAAAGCTCAAATTTTTAAGCGACAAAGAAGAATTTCGTACAGTTTTGTATCCATGACGGATACAGTTATATGATGAATGGCTTGGAAGAAAGGTCTTTGATACGATACGTATTTATTGCACGTAGTACATCGTGTACCTACCAATGAAAGATGGACTTGAAGAGCTTGCGAGGACTATATTGTGATTTCGAAATATTTTCTTTCTTTTGTAACACAAAAATACAATATATATACATAATTTTGTTACTAATTTGCTGCAACTTAATAACTTTAGGATATATCATCTTTATGTGACGTGTAATAAAAATCCTATAAAGCTCAAATTTTTAGGCGACAAAGAAGAATTTCATACAGTTTTGTATCCTTAACGGATACAGTTAAATGATGAATGGTTTGGAAGAGAGGACTTTGATACGTATTTATTGCACGTAGTACATTGTGAACTCGTTACTATTGAAAGATGGACTCGCTCGGATCTCGCGAGATCTACATATTGTATTTTAAATATATTT
Source organism: Lasaia peninsularis (assembly GCA_018236625.1). NCBI lineage: Eukaryota > Metazoa > Arthropoda > Insecta > Lepidoptera > Riodinidae > Lasaia > Lasaia peninsularis. Next base: position 4,616 of record DVZL01006846.1, on the reverse strand, counting down.
CCATTGCAAATTAACATTAAAATATACTACCGTTTTGTTTAAGTGTATTCTACATTTGGCATTTTTAAGGTTCCGTACGCTAAGGGAAACAGAAACCTAATACTAAGACCCCATTATTTATGTGTCTGTCCGCCATTAGGTTGTATCTCAGAAACCGTGGTTGCTGAAATATTGAATTTTAAAATATATATTATTTCTGTTGCCGCTATAATAACAAATACACAATCAAATAGATATATATATAGGATGCTCCCATACAACAAACGTGATTTTTTGCGTTTTTTTCGTAATGGTACCCTGCGCGTTTTTTGTTTCTTTTATAAACTATAACGATTCTTTTGACTAAAGTACCTGATGTGTGTTTATCAAATAATCTTAAGCACTTCTTTCCAAAGTTTGCGTCGTTACTTGCCAAAAAATTGAATATTATTAACATATTTTTTGGATTTTTATGATTTTTAATATATGATCTTAGTCAAAATATATTTAATATTTATGTTGCTCGTTTAGTTAACACAGTTCATGAGATACAGCCTAATGACAGACAGACGGACAATTTTAGTAATAGAGAACCCTAAAAATTACAAATCTTGGAACTAAAATCCCTATTTTTTTCTTTTTTAACAGTTTATTAACACAGAGAAAGTGCTAACATTGAAATATCTTTTCCTTAGATAAGCAATAAATTTTCTCAAAAAGTAAGATTAACATTTTTCTTTTATAACTGGCACTATTAATAAATATTTTGCACAGGTTTTTCTTTCATGCTACACTTGTCTTGTTAGTATTTTATAAGTTTCCATATTCACACTCATTTCATTTCATATTCACAATCACATTCAGTATTGTCATATTTTAGGTTTCCGTACTGAAAGGGTAAAAACGGAACCTTATTACTAAGACTCCACTGTCTATTTATCTGTCATAAGGCTATATCTCATCAAACATTATAGTTAGAGAGTTGAAATTAATGCATGTGATGTATTTCTGTTGCCGCTATAACATCAAATACTAAAAACATAATAAAATAAATGTATAAAGGGTGCTCCTATACAACAAACGTGATTTATGCCAACTCGCACTTGGCTTGGTTTCTTTTATTAATGTATGCCAACAATGAACCTTTTGCGCTAATCAACTCGCACTTGGCCGGGTTTATTTTATTAATTTGTTCCAACTTTTGCGCTAACAAAAAAAGTGGTATTTGTAGTAATTTTTTGAATTCCGATTATTTACCAAATTATTGTAAAAAATATTTCACAATAGTTTTGTATACGGATACAGTCGGATATTACTTTGCGCAGAGGGTTTTTACAACATATATTTATTACTTACACAGTGTACTCGTTACCGTCGGAACATGGGCCCGTTCATCTCGCAAAAACTTCACATTGTTATGATTTAGATCTATTTCTTCAAAAGAAATATCTTCACATACAAAATAACATGTGTTTTATCTGAGTATGTTATATGCGGTCTCATTTGTGATACAAAATCGCCGTGATAAGTTTTCAACTGACATAAATACAGAGAATATTTTAAACTAGCGCCCGCGACTTGGTCCGTGTTTTATTTATTTTGTTTAATTGATTTCTAAAACAACATTCTTAAATAAAAGTAGTGTAAGTCGTTCTTCATCAAATACTAGCGCGACACGGCCCGGCTTCGCACGGGTATATTATACATGCTATATACATAAAAACCTTTCTTTTTGAATCACTCTATCTATTAAAGAAACCGTATCAAAATCCGTTGCTTACTTTTAAAGATTTAAGCATACATAGGGATAGACAAAAAAGTAACTCTGTTTTATAATATGTAATGAAGCTGTCTGTCAGTGAAAGTCCCGTCAAAACCGGTCCAGCCGTTTGAGAGCGCGGACAAATAGACAGATAGGTGAAAATTCTAAAAAATGTTGTTTTGGTATACTTATGCGTTTAATAAAAAGCGGTTATTTCAATATTAAATACAGACACTCCAATTTTATTTATTTGTATAGATTTTAGATATTTTAACTCCATCTATCGTAAACTACCATGTCTCTAACAGCGTAAAAACGTACACAATGTAAGTGTAATAAATATGTGTCATAGGTTCCTCTGCATCATTTATCATCCGACTCCATCCCATACAGATACAAAAAACTTATGAAATATTTTTTATACTATGTTTCGCAGTCTCAACTACAAGGTGACTGAATGTTCTGATCACCTCGTGGTTAACCTACTAGCCTACCATCGACCAACCGCGAGGTTTGGATTCGATTCCTGATGGGAGCAAGCATTTGTTTGATGAACATGTTTGTATTTACGGGTCTGGATGTTTATTAAATTTATTTTGGTTACTTTTTTAAGTGTCTAAGTATTAATATCGTTGACTAACACCCATAACACAAACATGCCATAAGCTTACTTTGGAACTAGATTTATTTTTAGGGTGTAAGTACCTAAAGGGTACTTACACCGTTTTTACACCAAAATTGTAACCCTATTAATAAGACTCAGCTTTCCGTCTGTCTGTCTGTTTGTTTCTAGACTGTATCTCGTGAACTGTGATGCTAGAGAGTTGGAATTTTCACATATTATGATATATTTCTTTAGCCACTATAGAAACAATATTAAAATAGAGTAATATAAATCTACTAGCTGACCCGGCAAACGTTGTTTTGTCTTATATATTAATTACTAAAATGGCCATAAAAATTTCGCCAAAAAATTTAAAAAAATATTAGGGGTGAACAACCCTTATCACTCAGGGGTATGAAAAATAGATACTAGTCAATTCTCAGACCTATTGAATAAGCATATAAAATTTGGTAAAAATCGGTCAAGCCGTTACAGAGGAGTACGGTAAAGTTATGTTAATAGTTCTTACATTGTGACATGAAAATTTTATATATTAAAGCGTGCTCCCGTACAACAAACGTGATTTTTTGTCGTTATTATAGATAGAGAACCCTTGGCGCGTGCGTCTGATATGCATTTGACGGATTTTTTAAAATGTACACAGTACATACTTCACCTAACAAAAAACACACAGTGTATACTTTAAAACACACAGTGTGCACTTAAGTTACAAAATGCACACAGTGTGCACTAAGCTTAAAAACGTCGGCTAAACATTTCCATTAGCTCTTTATTCAAATCCTGTAGAGAACAAAATGTATAAATTGTGCAAAGTTAGCGTATAATAAGTTTCCTCCAGTTCCTTACCCACCACGGATAGAAGTAGGCCAACTCGTTAGCCTGTGCTCCCTTTTATTCCTCTACCCTCACAAAAGTTATAATCAGGATGCAGAAAATTTTACTAGTAGTAACGATCTTTGCACTATTGTCTATGTATATTTTACATCGACATATCAGAGGCAAACCTAACTGAGCGACAAAAATCAAAAATATTTTACCACTAGCTGTGCCCCCGACTTCCTACGCATTTTTATTTAATTATTTTATTTTGTCTGTCTGTCTGTTCCTCCCCGCTAACGTCGGAAACATTTGGACCGATTTCGACGGGATTTTCACCGGCAGACAGCTAATGTAGTAAGGAACTACATTATAGGAGATTTAAAATCCGGACCTCATACGTCAATTTTCGACAACGATCACAAACTTGAACACGGAGACTTATGCTACTTTTATATTAGAATTTTGTTTAATTGAAATCTATGAAATAAAATAATTAAATATAAACACCTATCACTGCCTTGGCTAATCGTGGGTGTTCTAGTATATCTACTGGACTTACGAGTCGTGGATATACTAGCACACCTCTGTCTTCCCCTACGGAAATAATAGGCGTCAAGGTACTTTTATAGATATTTTACTTTAAACTAGTGGTGCCTACGACCTCATCCGCGTTTTTATATTTTATTAATAAAAGTAGCCTAAGCCCCCGTGTTCAAGTTTGTGATCGTTGTTGAAAATTGACATATGAGGTCCGGATTTTAAATCTCGGTTAGGGCAACTTGTTCTACAAGTTTTTTCAGTTAATTTGAAAAACCTAACATTTGTTCTCGAAATAGCGATGGACTTGTTACATCATGTGATCTAATACCCTCAATTAATTGTGGGTATTAAACTACGTACCTCTACCAAATAGCTCGAGAATTATCCGAGGGTCTTGTCAAAAGCCTTCGAAATCGGCGTGTATGTATGAAGAACGTAAACGTGGAGGAAGCTAAGCAAGTGCGCAAGGAAGACACTTGGCACTGGGTATTCTCTGACTACCTCGCAAGGAACCTGGTGTGAAGATATTAGTGTTGTTGAGGATCCCTCTTCCGCTTCCTCATAATGCGGAAGTTCCGCAATATTTTGGGTTTCTCAACCGTTACCACATCCTCATAAATAAAAATAAAAATATCTTCTTCCTCTATCGCTTTCTCAAAATTTAAGAGGAATTTATGAGGAATTTGTGTTGTGTATGTTACTGAACTCCTCCTCTAACTGCTGGACCAATTTTGATTATTTTTTATTGTGTGTGTTTGGAGAATGTTTTAGAATCATAGTTTGGTCCACTGGAAAATGCCCTTTTAATTATTTGTTGTGTATGTATGTACCTAGTTATGTACAGACAGGACAGCGGCTTTTGGGTTGGGTCCGCTAGTATTTATAATTTCC
>DVZL01006845.1:0-11106 GCA_018236625.1 Lasaia peninsularis | reverse complement strand
GCTCGGAGTTCGTATCATTTAACTGTCAAAAAGATACACAATAGCCCCGCTGGTCTACAAAAATGGAACTTCGAAGCGCGTACCACTAGGCAACCGAGACACCGAAATAATAACAATAAATATTGAATGGCCGCACGTGTAAATAGAAATATAACTTTAGTCATATATTTATTTTGCTGTAAGACGTGCCTTTACATTTAATTTTATTAGCTGCGGTAAATTGGGAGAAAATGTTTACTCCCATTAAGTCGCCTTTGTACATACTTTTAGTGTAATAAAGAATTTAAATAAATAAATATTCACAAAAATGCTTTTTTTCCTGCTATTTTCCTTCCCTTTTATTTCAAACGACCTTAATTTAAAAACACAAACAGAAGATTTTGGGTTTCATTGTCAATTGTGTACTTTACCTTTATTAATATAGTCGTTCCTAATTGGTTCGGGTTCCTGATAAAATAAACTACCTCGCTAATTATTATTTGTTTTGGTTAATTGGCCATTATGATATTTGGGCTGAGTGTATGCAGCCTTATCTTAATTAAATTTATCCCTTCCTGTTTAAACGATCTACTAAAACTTAAAGAAGTTTTGAGTATCCAAGTATTTATGAAAATTTTACCGATACCGTTTTAACAATACCATGACGGTGGTGGGGTGTTGTGCAACAACTCTACCGGATCCGTACCGTAGGGATCTACCGCCTTATCAATGCTTTTGTCGCCACCACAATGATTTTGTCATGTTCCGGTACGGAAAGTAGGGTAAGCTAACATCTTGGCTATGCAACAGTAACGCACTAATAACATTTATAATATAAGGTCTTTAAGCTGCGGTTGTCTCTTACTATTAGGAGAGCCGCGTTCCTTTTCCCAGTATTATCCTATTAAATATTTTTTTAATTTTATTCATTACAAATAGAAAAAATACTATAGAATAAATTAAACTCGTCTTACGTTTAAGAAGATAAATTTATGTCTCCTTTAAGAATTTTTAAAACTGGGTTTCGAATGATACTAAGTAATAGAGTAGTAGTGCAAGAAATATTTTAAGATTATTTTTATCAAAATTTTGTGTCGGTTCATTGAACAACACTTCTATGTCTTTAATAATAACTTACATGGCCAAATATTTATCGTACGAAAAGACATTTAGGTCAGAAACTTATTAAAATTTAGAGCTAGTTATTTTTCGAACTTTGAAGACTTCGTCTTCTAAAACTTGGATTTCCATCAAAAGCCTTTTTAACGAGATAATTCAGCAAACAAGCATACGGCTCAACGACAAAATAGGAAGAAAGACAAGTCCGCTGAGTTTCTTTCGTCAGATCTTCTGAGTGGTAGCGTTCCGATCCGGTAAACTTTAGAATTGTACTAACATGTTACAAGAACTATTTAATTATATTCAAAACAACTAAAATATCAATGATACGGTTTTGTTTTTAAGATGACATTTCTAATATTTGCAACTCTATAACTCGAATGTTGATACAAAATCTCGCTAAGAACATCAATAGAAATCATTTTAAATCAAATTATGTTGTTATGTTAGATTTATGTCAGAAATCATCGTAAAACCTTTCTATTATTCGCCTATATTGGTAGAAATAGGTAAGGCGGTGGATTTTTATTCTAGACACTCTTGAACTTTGAAGCCCAAGTCTAGAGCCTAGGTTTCCACGCGAAGGATAAATGATTTAATAAAACAGAAGATATATTTCCCACATAACTCCGCAGTAAATTCTGCAACACAATAAAAGTTGTTGAAACTCGCGCCTCCATCACTCTGCACATGTCACGTTCGTTTTATTGCTCGCTGCAATGAGGAAGCCTTTAGAATTTCAGAAATAGATCGCAAATGCATATAAATTGCAAGATACAGTTTATTTCGCGAGACGTACCTATTATTGAATAATAGCTACCCGAGGAACTTCGTACCTATATATAACTAACTGGCTGTACCGGGGACTTCGTACGCGTTTGAATTTAATTATTTTATGCGATTTAACAAATAAATAAAATTGGGGTGTCTGTATGGAATATTAAAATAATCACTTTTTACTATATGCCTAAATGTTAACAAGGAACATAATATACAAAAACTTTTGTATATGTTCCTTGTTCCTTAAAATTTTGTGTTTTCGTCTCTTTGTCTTTTTATTTTGTTTGTATATATAAATATTCCCATTTTGACTTTTTATAAATACCTTCCTCAGGCCCCATCAAACACTTCCGCAATAATAATATTTGTATATAAATATAAAATTTAACAAAAAAAAAACATTAAGCTTGTTAAAAAATCAGTAAATACCTCACTCACTAAATACTTGCACGCGAGAATAAAATAAAAGAGAACTCGTTAAGAACTTGTTAAATATAGGGTCTTGTGTACAAAGTTTCAGGTGAAACATTCCAAGTTTACGATAATGGGCCCTTATCAGGGAGCAATCTGTGCTTTTTCATCGAATTTCTCTTTTTGTTGGCACACAATTAGCTCTGATAGCTTTTCGTACCGCGTCATGCTCGCGCGGCATTTTTGTACGCTCGTTAATGTTAGTGCTTTCAACGTTGAGATTGGATATATTGCTGTAAGATGTTTTCGCTATAGTATTGCTCTTTATTGATTTTCTTAAGAGAAAATAATGATAGGAGAAGTCTTATAAAAGATCGAGGTCGACTAGGTACCTAAATATAATAAGGAGAATTTAATGTTCTAGAATAATGTGCTATTATTTGGTACGTGTATTCGAATTTTTTCGTTTTTTTTTCGAATTATTAATGTAAATAGTTGCTTAATAAATTTTTTATACCTTTACGTCGTTTTTAGCAATGTAATAAAATATTTATGTGGTTAAAATTATCAATACTAGTTTTAATCACACAAAATAATCTCTGATATTATTTATTAAAAATAATAACGTAAAATAGAGAGAGAATATTAATATTAAAAAACCAGCCAAGTGTAAGTCGGACCCACGCACGAAGAGAACTATAAAAACGCTAAGAAATCAGTTTTGTTATACGGGAGCATTCTTTGAATATTTACTTTATTCTGTTTTCAGTCAGTTGTTATGGCGGCACGAGAAATACATCATCTGTGAACATTTCGGGTATCGCAGAATATGAATCACAGCCTAGTGACAGACAGACAATCAGACAGAATAGTCTTATTAACAGAGTTCCGTTTATTCCCTTGGAGTACGAAACTATAGGAACTCTAAAAAAATATTATATAAACGTATATTTAATATTTAAGTGTAAAGTTTTTAACAAATAATTTAAAAAAATATTCATATCTATAACATAAAACATAATATATTTATTTTAATTAAACATTTCAAAACCCTAAATCGCAGGCAAAGCCAAAGTATTATCAAATGACAAAAACCAATGAATTAAGCATTTCACTCTTCGATACACTTACAAAATTAGCTGAATTAATCCAAGATGTAATAATTTTTATTCGAATAAAGTAAAATCTAATTTATATGCAAATTATGTCAAAAACTGCCAAAGTGTCAAAGGGGTGAATACGTGAACCTTAATTTAAATTCTTCTTGAATAGGAAAGACCTTCGGTAATTAGTTCAAGGGCTCCTTTACAAAAGTTTCCTTTGTTTTAATCCAATACCAAAAGTTAATCAATCATAGTTATTTCGTCGATTGATAGAAGGAATGATTACTTTTAATTTAACTTTTTTGCCAAGAAAAGCTATTAAAGGTGTGCAAAAGCTTTTAGGAAAGGAAAATTAAAACAGAATTTCTAATGGCGTCTCTTTAAGCTTTGGCTTTAAGTAGGGACTAGAATAAGATATCAAATTGTAGTTTACATTTTGTTTTACAAACGAAAGTACCTGATTTCTTTCTTAAATATTTCCTATATTTTTAGGGTTCCATACCCGAAGAGTATTAATGGAACCCTGTGAAAAAGACTCCGCTTTCCAACTCCAGCCATCTTATCAGCAGGCTGTAATCTTGAACCATGATTGCTAGGATGTTGAAATTTGTTGCCGCTGTGTTATAAAAAAATATTAAAAACAGTATAAAAAAAATATTTAAAGGCTCCCAGACAAGAAACGTGTTTTTTACCATTTAAACACATTTTTAATAATGGAAATCCCCAGAAAATCTTCAATTTATCGTTTAGTCCATATACAAGTTTTTACCAAAAATCAATAAATATGAAAATAAGCGAAAATAATGTTAAGGAATAACTGTATCTATCTGGTTAGTTAAATAATTTATTATTTGTTAAATACTTTGATTTTTTTACAAGTTTTTAGTGTAGGAAAAGTATTTTTTTCTTGGCGAGGGTGTTTACACATATAAGAAACTGTAGAAAAATTAATTCTGTGCATTGAAGATTAAAAAAAAAAATAGGCATAGATGAATAAAACCGAGCAGCAGAACACATTTTTATTTTTTTAAGAAGTTTTTTAAGTTATACAGTTTTTCATTTGTCCGCTTAGTGCATACTTTTTGCTACTTGATGCAAAAATCGTGGACGAAGTATGAGTGATTTGATTGGTTGATGAGCCAGCGGTTATCTATGAAACACTACATTCTTGACGCGAACGTGGCAAAATCCTACGCGTCTGCTAGAAATCCGTCTGTTTTGTCTTTATTTTTAAATCCCTCTTCCCAAACACTTGAAATCGAGTATGTTCTAGAAACTTTATGATATCTAGTTTAATTGCAAATATATCGAAGAGCAAACAGCAATATATCCCCATAAAGGAGTCAAGCTCGCGTGCGATGGCGGCGTGAATCTGTTTTCTCCCGATTTGTCTCCCGAATCTCGGCTGGGCGACTGCCAAATGTGCAACTTGAACCAATAACTGTTTACTATTATTAAAACCTTAAACAGATATACTTAAAGTTCATTTTCCTTTACGTTATCAAAAGTTAAAATTGTAAGCTTGTAGCTTAAATTCCTCTGGCCTCCAAGGCTAGTGCCAGACGGACTTCAGTGACTCTCATGATCCTTCTGAAATAATATTTTATTAGCTATAATAACGTATACAGTACCTCCGTCAGCGTTATTAGATTGTTCATTTTTATTGTGTTTCTTCTATTTTGCTCGCCTTTGATTTAGAAAATGTAGTTATCCCGTCAAAGACATGTTTATGTGAAATAATGCCAAGACGATACCGACAAATAAGGTTTACACTTTCAAAAATTTACACCAAACCGCTAAAATTGAATTATCCACCCCCTACGCACAATTGACGTTAAATTAAAAATAAGTGTGTGTCTTTTGTAAAACAAATTGATTTAAGCTCAGAACCAGGAGTTACATGCTAGAGTTATGGATGTAAGTCACCGGCACTAATATATAGAAATTCTTACATAAATACCAGAATATACCTACATTTACTAAACACTCTGATACGGAAATATATATTCATCTATTTTCATCACACAATCGCCTGCTACCTTTGGGAATTGAACTCCAGCCTGGCGGTGGGTTGGTGACCGTAAGCGTGGACTACTAACTCAAAATATAATAAAGCTTTAAAAAGTTAAATGAAAAAATTAGAGAAATTGGTTGGCTAATTCTATAAAGATAAAAAACGGTACAGTGCAAGTGAACATACATTAATAATTAGTACATAATATGTAATTTCACCGAGTGCCAATAATGAATAGTATGAAGTACAAATTTTAACTAACTTCAACCTCATGTTGGTGCTTATTTAAGTAGGTTTTGGGTCAAGCTTTATTAGCGCTATGAAAACTTTTTCCTTAACAAGTCATTTTTTATCATAATATTATAATGAACGAGGTTTTGGGTTCGATTCCCGGGAGATATGAAATTAACATGAGTGACGCTTTGTATTTTGTGTTTAAAGTAATTTGTTATTTTAAATAAAATTTTATGTAGGTACTCGTACGTTTTGGTCTAGCTGCATATGCAATTAACTTTTTAAATAAAATAAAATTATTTTCATGTCTCCTATCCCCGAAGATGTAGGCAGATATATTAGAACAACCACGATTAGCCAAGGTACTAGGGCGCCGATGTGATAGGTGGCAAGCTTATCGCCATTTCGAGCACATTCCAATCCCGGGTAATGTAATGCTTACTCAGAAATTTCTGAAAAATATTTAAGAAAAGTTGTCCAACCTGAGAATTGAACCCAGGGCCCTTCGAGGCTAACGGTCTTAACAGGCGACAGCCGTACCACAACAGACACACCAGGTACCATACCACAGTTAAATAAAATAAATGGAACAAAAACAAAATAAGATTAACAAAACAGATATATAATACGAATGTGGATGGTTGTAGGTACCCAGGCAGAACTAGGTTAATATTTCACGACTAAATAGCGAGGGTGGTCTCCGAAACTGACGTCTTTGTTAAGAGAATAATAAACCTAGAGGAAGCTAGGTGATTATTCAGGGATCGTGACGTTTGGCACTCAATACTCTCTGCCTACCCCGCAAGTGGCGTGAAGATGTATGTAAACAAATAAATACGAAGCCAAAGTGATTTTAATGGAAAGAAATAATAATATATTTTAAAGATGCATAGCAATCCTAAGACTAGGATCTTAAGCCCCTTTTGAAGTATGTTGTTATCAATGCAAGATCGTCGCAGAAGCTTAGTACATAACGTAGTTTGGCATGCGATCAACTTGTGATACGTAGGGAACAATTACTCGCAATATCCATTACCGTTTAGGCAATTGTATATATTTGACTAATGGAGTCTTGAGAGAGGAAATCCAGGATTTGTGAATAATATGTGTTAATAATGGGACTTAATATCGTCGGTTAGACGTGGATGACGAGATTAGTTTTTTTTTTTAAAATATGAAATTATTTTTTTTGAAATAAATTACAAGTGAGCTTTCTACCAGCAGCTCCATCTGCGACAACTCTAATTTAGATATTCTCTATTGGCCCTTTTTAGGGTTCCTTACCCAAAGGGTAAAAACGGAACGTCTGTCTGTCTGTTACCAGTTTGTATCTCATAATCTGTGATATAAAGAGTTGAAATTTTCAGATGATTTATTTCTGTTACTGTTTGTTTGTTTAAAAAAAATTGTTTTTTTTTAAACATTTGTTTCTGTTTCTGTTATTGTTATTTAACAACAAATGAAAACAGAATAAATTAATAAATATGACAGGGGTGCTCCCATACAACAAACGTGTTTTCTCTGCTGCTTTTATATTTTAAACCCTTTATGCTCAAATAAACTCTTAAATAATGTGTTTTAAAATTTTATTGAATAGCAGAAATTCCAAATTGTAAGTTGAATATTACTTATTATAATTATTAATAAAAATATATATTTTTTAAACAAAATTGAACATTATTCATCACATATACGAGTAGCTATAGATATAAATATAGAAATGGAATGTCAAAGCATCTGCAACAAGAGCCGAAGATTGTGTGGATTCGATTCCTATCTATAACAATTGTAAAAAAAAACAAAACTGTGATATCAAGATGAAACAATTTAAGTGATATAAATGTAAAATAGCCGTTAGAATACATTAACTGCCTAGTAAAAGAAAAATTGTCTCATATTTATTCTGAGCAAAAACTGTCGGCCATAATTATTGTTCTCAACTAACATTCAAAACAATCTTTAGAATACATTAATTGTTTATAGAAATTTGCCCATATTTCTTCTCAGCAAAAATTGTCGGCCACAATTTTACTCAACCAATAATTAAAACAATATTTCGAATACATTAATTGCTTACAGAAAAATTGTCTCATATTTATTCTCAGCGAAAATTGTTGGCCACAATTTTACTCAACTAACATTCATCACGGAAAGAACGAGTTTCCCGAATATTTTTACGACGTTATGTGGAAAAATGAAGTCATTTTCGCAAACGCCAACAGTTATGCAGCATTTTTGCACGAACGACTGGCAAACGGCTAGAATGTTGAACACAAGGTCCCCGATATAAAGTTGGGAATTTGACTGTACGTAGTCTTTAAATGTTTGAAAGGGACGCCCATTTTACTCGAAATGCAGCTTAATTAAAGTTCAGCTGAGCTGCTGAGAGACAATGGCCCGCCCTCATAATTTATTCCTGTGGGATATATTCCGACCTGATTTAGTAGCAAACATGCCGAAAATGGTAAATATTTTCTATATTAAGGAGGGCAAATAAGCAAGCAAATTTTCTGATTGTAAGAAAAATAAGCCACCAATTTTTGATATGATGCTATCCCAAATTTAATTAGAGGAGTTAGTTTATTAACTATTACTTCGTTTTAGCCTTATTCCGTTTCTATATCAGATAATATCGAAGTTGATTGTCTAATCCAGGGAATTTAACAAGGACGCTTTACACAAAGTGACCTCTGCAACTCAAGTAGGCCTAATCCAAAAACAGGTCAAAGTCGTACACACTAATTCGAATTTCCTCGCAGTGTTTTCCCGCCCGCAGAAAAAGTACCGGACTACCGAAATGGAGATTCATTAATTAAAAATGGTTATCCTGCCTTCTAAATCATAACACAATAATATCTAATACAATGGAAAAAATAAGCAAGGCAGTGTCAATCTTGTCTATTCGCTACTATATCCTTCAAATAGTCAAAATGTTAAGTATCAGTAGCTCGCCTCTTCGGCGTTGACTTGTAACTCGATAATTGGTTTATATTCAAAAGTGGATGAAATCAGAAAATGAATAAAATATGCCTCAGATGGGATATTTAATCCATTTTTCAAAATAAATACCGATATCCAGCTTCTGCATCGAAAAAATTGTGATTTAAAGCTTTGAAACTAAAGTTTATATTTCAATTTGATTTTGTGGACGCGCTCGTATTGAAATCTTTATTTTTCCAACAGGAAGATTCGCATTTTTCACAATTACTTGGACGTTTTCGCGTTAATCCATCTTCCTTGCTCCACCGTAGGATTTCATTTGTGGAACAAATTGCGACGTCGAGTTGCCTTTGTTTGAACTCTAATCGAATTAGAATCGATGATGGTATGATTGGTGAGATGAAAGGGTCCACAAATAAATGTTTTGGGACAATTTCTGCGCATTTTTAGATAGCCTGTTACGTCATTTGTAATCATATTTATTTGAAACATTATAAGAACATATTCATTTGTTATCTATAGCAACTTGGCTATTGAGTTTTCGAATCAATAAGTCAAGACATACACGTTATCGCATTTTAACTTGGATTATAAACGTTTTGCGTTCAATTTATACTTTTTTATTTTGTACTTAGAAGTCGGGTTTTTAGTAGCGAGTAGACTGTCAAAATTGGATTTCGTTACATACGAATACGTATAATATACATAATTTAAAGAAACTGAACTTAAGTTCACAGTCACCAGGTGAATTATTTTTTTTCAAATGAAATGGTTATGTCCTAATATAATTTACTTTCATGAAACACTACATCTACACGTACATCCTATAAATACATGAATATGCTTTTGCCTGTGTTCATTTTGAGGTTTTTGAAGGTTGTTGTTTTTATATGCTATTGTTGTTATTGTTGTTATATGTTATATGCTCGTATTTATTACTATGTAGAATATTATATATATTAACGTGACGATTTTCAGATAAAACTCTATTTCAATTATTGACCTCATAATAACTAGTCGGCAAAAAATATGAAATAAAACAAGTGTTTTTAATAAATTATGTCTAGTCCGTCACATATTGGTTGGTCACACGTTGTACCATTACGACCTTTGCTATCTATAGAGTTGTCTTTGTTTTGTTGGATTTTGAATAATATGAAATATAAGTGTACCTTAAATATTTTATTAAATAAACAATATATTATTTAGATTATAACACTTATATATTATTATCTCAAAAAACTTAAGGATTTTTAGTTTCCAATGCGAAAAAAAAACAGTTTTTCACTAAATATTCAAATAATATTGGGAGATAGAACAATAATAAGAAAGACGATGAAATTAACATTTTATCGGACATTGTCTACTTAGGTACGTTCAAAGTCAAGACTGGCAAGAATATACTTAGAGCAAAGACATTACGGTGAAGGCGTCGCACCTAGCCCCTTGTCAGCACTTAATGGCTGCAGCAAACTAATGTTACTCGAAGTTACAAGTAACTAAAGTAGCTTCAGTGGACGTGATTATGCTGTAGCTTGCCATGCATTTTAAGTTAATAAACTTACTATATCTCTTGGATACCTCTTTGGAATTACTTAAGCAATAATTATTATAAAAATAGTTTAGACAATTACATTGCTCACTAGGTTAATGAATTCCAAAGTGTTATTTGTTTTTTTAATTTAATTTAATTCCAAAGAAAAAGTAAAAAAAACGTGATTATACGGAAAGAGCAATGGCAGCTCTCAATACACCATTTTAGTTACATCCAACATTTGCGTCTTTGAATGAAATATATTAAGTTTAATAGAATGTCTTTCACAGATTCTGATGATAAAAGTAGAACTCCAGGTTATTGAATTATTCTTTATAGAAGTTTTATAGGTTAAGTCACCATCAGCCATATTTATTGAATTGATTGTTGCTTAAAACAGCTTTTAAGTACCTAGGTATAGAAAACTGAGGAAACTTAATGGTCGTTAACGATCACGCATGTTAAGCAATGCGGGACGTGTTTAACACAACACTTAGGTACCACACAATATCTTGTTTCTCCATGTATTGGAGGTAAGATTTGTCATTATTAGAGGGGCTTTCGTTACGAGCTGTTGAAATTGTTGAAAAAAAACGGTGGCAAGCAATATCCAAAACCGGAACAGTATCGGTATCTTTAAGCACGCACGAGTTACAAAGATGTAATAGGTCCATAAATATTCCGAGTCAAGTATTTAGAAGCAACAACAAAGTCCTTGGGCAGGCCGGGTCAAAAAAATAACGAAAACAGGAGAAAATGCAGTGAGTACACACAGAACGCAAAGAAGCGCAAGCGAAATGCGATGCGAGTGGAAAATAAAACATCGGGGCTGGGAAAAGAAGAATGTCAAACGTCATATTTTTTGACAGCTCTCAATGGCAGTCTCTTGGCCAGCGTCTTTTATTTTTATAACCTACTAGCGGACGCCCGCGGCTTCGCCCGCGTGGATATCAGTTACCGCTGCAAAAAGCCTACTCAAGAAAGACATGGTC
>DVZL01006844.1:0-11107 GCA_018236625.1 Lasaia peninsularis | reverse complement strand
GTACGGGACTTACGAGGCGTGGATATAATAGCACACCTATGCCTACCTCTTCGGGGATAATAGGCGTGAAGGTACTTTTTTAATAAGAGTGGTAGTGTTGTATTAGTCGTGTTTGATTCTTGCATAGAGTCATTATATATGAATCTGCGAACCATGTCAGCGAAAATGTAAGTATACCTGAAGGTGATACAAAATGTATGTGTGGCTTGAATGGTAGTCAAATAAAATATATGACGTATACTTACTTGTGTTTTATTAAAAGTACCTGGGTGAAAGCTCGGTGTTTTTTTAGTACATCATGTTTTTGGAATAATATTTACTTATAACTATGCCAATTACTTGATGAAATATGTGAATAATATAAATTGAGAAATAAATAAACTATCAGACCGAGAATTGAACCGGGTTTTCCAGCGTTTTAAGGCGCCAAGTACCTTTACAGATGATTTATTTGTTATTGTCGTTATAACAACAAATACTAAAAAAGAATATATTAAATATATTATGTATAAGGGGGCTTCCATACAACAAACGTGATTTTATTTGGCTTTTTTACAGATACCATCGGCACAGAACCCGTCTTGTGTGAGCCCGACTCGCACTTTGCCGGTTTTATTTAATTTAAACATTGGTAACGGTGGCGTCTTGGTATGGCTGTCACCTGTTAAGACCGTTAGCCATGTAGGGTCCGGGTTCAATTCCCGTCAGTCGGGTCGGTCGAAAGGTGAAGAATACTATTGAAATATTAGGATCTTAATAAAGAAAACCCAATCAAGTCTACGTTTTTATTAACTTTGTAAACATACAATCATATCAATCGTTACACAATTATCACGTGAAAGGTGGGTTTTATAAACATAGAAATCGTTTTTTCTTCTATCAGTTCTATGTTACGTATAAGAAAAAATGGACATTGATATTAATGAGTAGTTTCGCCATAATATGTACTACAGGTATAATATCAATAGTTAACACTAGATATACAAAATAAATAGTTCAACTGATAAATGTTTTTAGGGTTCCGTATTAAAGAGTAAAACAGATCCCTATTACTAACACTCCGTTGTTAATCCGTCTGTCAAACAGTTGAATTTCTCGCAGATTATGTATTTCTGTTGCCTCTAACAAAAAAAACTAAAATACAGAATAAGGTTTAAATTAATAGGGGCTTCCATACAATGAACGATCCGACCTGATTAATAGATATAGCTATCCATATTTATAACGCGGTAATGGCAGACGTTGCTCAGTCCATACATCTGGTTATATTCACTTCATAATAAACAATTAATATGAAACTGTATATTAATAACGTGATTTCCGTTTAGTTTGTTTTATACATACGTACACATCTTCACGCCAGGTCCCTTGCGGGGTGAGCAGAGTACACCGAGTGCCAAGTATCACGATTCATTAATTTCTTCATACACACACGCCGGTTGCACAGACTTTTGACACCACCCTCGGATAATACTCGAACTTTTACTTTGTTTTATAGATAATGTATTCGGTGCACAACCCAAAGTGCGCGAGCACCACTCACACTTGGTCGTTTTTTTAAATTTATTTTGGCTCTTCTGTAAGTACTAAAAGTTTTAATTTTAAAACTCGCTATTATTATTTATGTCGACTACTTTAATGTACTATCTATACTCTAATATCAAAACTTAA
Source organism: Lasaia peninsularis (assembly GCA_018236625.1). Classification (NCBI taxonomy): domain Eukaryota; kingdom Metazoa; phylum Arthropoda; class Insecta; order Lepidoptera; family Riodinidae; genus Lasaia; species Lasaia peninsularis. The sequence continues at coordinate 9,436 of DVZL01006844.1, read as the reverse complement.
AACAGCGGAAAAGTTTTATAATCATGAAACTTAATGTAGGTACTTATCTGGAGATTACACTCATATAAGGAAGAAAGATTATCTACCTACTGGAAAAGTGCTGTGGAAAGAACAAAAAGGATTACAAATCAAGATCGTTACGTTCGTTTTGATAATATACAAATAACGAGATCATTATAAACCTATCCCTGCCGCCATTGTGACATTGTCGTGTTCCGGCCCGGAGGGTAGGGTAGCCGAAAGACTTGTAAATACGGTCTAATAGCACGACCACATACGATGATGCACCTATAATATTTATGATGTCTATAAGCCACGGTTACATAGCTGTGGAACGCCCTGTATATTTTACAAATGTAACAAACGTCAGTAGTATTGTTAACTCTTTCTAAACTGAACATCTCTTTCTGTCCGTCTTGTGAAGTTTGCAAAGTTAAAAGAAACCGGCCTTGTGAGAGTGAGATAGATAGCCGTATAAGAATGAGATAGATGTTTTATATGGCGGATAGATTGTTGTTAGAAGTGTAACCTCTTGATAGCACCAGTAGCTTCATATTTATAATAATGGTGATAAATGCATTATAACGTAATATTTGGCCGTTTCATGGCAACTTACATACTTAAAAGACTTATTTTCGGTGGATGTATGTCAGGTAATATATTTATTTTATTATTAAGAGTATTTTAATAAGAATAAGGATGTAAAAATACTTCTACGAATGAGTAAAAAAAACAATCCTATTATAAATAGGTTCAACAAAACTGCGGTCACAAATTAACAATAAAACTTAATAATTGAAAACAATACAAAAAAACTTAATAATTACGTCGATTATTATAAAATTATTAATAATAAGTAGTACAACCAAGTACAACATATACAAAACATTATTCTATAATAATATAAAAATTGGCACTTTGTTCACCATGACAAAGACCTCGTCAAAATAATTCGTCTTAAAATTATGATTCAAGCTTCGATCACACGGTTTCTATGTTCATCTGTCATTAATTAAAAAAGTGTTTTTGTACGTATAAGGACAACAAAATATTATTTTATTGCATACAAATATGTATTATAACTATTTATTATTATTACTCAAAATAAAACCAATTTCACAAAGGAGAAGGAGAAGGTTCTCAGTTCTCACATAAAACGGGAGGGTTCATAATTTGATAGTTTCCTTTTTTAATTTTTATTGCACAGTAAAACAAATGTGCATAAATCGGATAATATGACACACTAAATCGCTTCTCCCTGTTCACGTTCGTAGTAATATTTGGACTTTTCAGCGAGACTTACATTTTTCCCTCGATCTAAGTAACATTTCTAGTGGACGACATAATTCTAATCATACCTAACCTAAATTGAGTCGTGAATAACGTAGATGTCACTACCAGCTATAACGTAGATGTAACTATTACAGTTTTTTAATTCCCTCAATAATGCAACAATTAACATGCCCATAAGTCCTATTATTAACAAAATTATTCACTTTTAGTGTACTAAACCACTAATAGTTTTAAATAATACTAGTTGTAGGTACAGGATATCCTGGTGATGACATCTTATCGTCAGTGCTTACAAAAGCCTATAGGTCCACATTGAGATAGGACTTTGGAGTAAGGCGGGGTGCGGTGGTTCCCTCCCGCCCACCACCAGCAAATGCAGCTGGGTATCATTATTCTTAGAAGACTTCCGGTTACGCTTCACACTTAAATCCTGAAGCTCTATATCTCCCGGTCCAACTCCTGAATCAGGTGTTAAAGCTGTCCCTAGGTTCCTAACATCGGGTCCTAGATAGTGGGGATTGCTGAACCCAGAGGACGCCCCCGATAGCCTGTTAACTCGTTCCGCGCTCGCGTAGTCTGATGTAGAGAACTCTCCTTCGTCCTCCGTCGTGACGGTCGTCTCGGTCACCGGATCCTTCGTGAATCTGACGGATGCGGACTTTGGTATTACATTCACTTTTGATTTTGAAACGTTTTTGTCGCGCCTGAGTATCGACATTTCTCTTTTCAAATCCTCCTCTTCCTCCGAATCCAGGTACACCAGTTTGGTCGCCTCCACCGATGAAAGGACGGGCTTGGGAAGGACCATGTCGGCGAAATCTGGCACAGATATGGGTTCTCGGGACATATCGGATCGGTACCGTTCGGCGACGTCGCCCTCGCGGGGGCTCTCGTCTCCGTCTGCAGGTTGGCGCTCGTCTATTATGTACGCGGACCGGGATTTGGATATGGAAGAGTGTTCAGTCCGGACGAGGCTCTCTGTGGAGTCTTGGTCGGCCGCTAATACGGTGTAGGAGCACCGCGCGGAGCGTCGGATGTGGAAGCCAGTTAGCCTTGAGATGTCGCGTAAGAAGCCGGTGGGCGCGGGGAGTGGCGCGGGGGAGGTGTGCGGGGTGTGGGCGGACGGGTGGGAGGCGAGGGGGCGCGCGCGCGGGGGGGAGCTCACCAGCAGCGCGCAGCAGTCCACGCGGGCGGACGGCCACTGGACGCTTTGCGGTATACGCTCCCAAGTTTCAGTCGCTGAAGCAAACAACATATAATACACATTAAATGATTGGCATTTTACAAAATGGCTGCCAAGCAAAATTGTAAGATATCACTAAGCCCAAAAAGCAAATTGCATTATAATCTTTATTTCTGCTAATCTCATTAGATTTATATGACAATGAATATTTTGCTCACCAAAGTGAAATCTCCAGAGCTCATTAGTGGGTGTCCCGGCGCTCTCGCCGCCGAAGATGTAGAGATGCGCGCCGGCGCGGAGGCCCGCGTGCCCGGAGCGGGGCGCGGGCGCGTGGTGCGTGCGGAGGCAGTCCCAGCGGCGCGCGGCCGTGTGGTACACCCACAGGTCGGCGGCCTCGCGCAGGTCGCGGCGGCCGCCGTGCACGTAGAGGCGCGCGCCCGCCAGCGCCGCCGCGTGCCGGTGCCGCGCGGGGCCCGCGTTGCACGTGCGCACCAGCTGCCACGTCTCGGACTCTGCCACCGCGAAAACATATGGTCATAGTTAAGCAGAAGGGAACTAACCAATATATTGTATATTTGAAATAAATTCGATGTAGAAACTTCGCATTAATTAAATCGTTACGGAATCTTCTGTGTGGGCTAAGATTCCGTAGCAGTGACATTATCACGACACTACCTACGTCATGTCACATACAAAACCACGTGCGAAAGTTTCTATAGCAAAAACAGTCTGTAAACTATGTTAAAAAAACAGACGTTTACTAAACTAAACTTTACAGACAGAAAATAGTAAATAAATTCACTTAGACCTTAGTTACCCGCTGGCCAAATATGATGAATGATAATGATGATGATGAGATGATATGATAATGATGATGATGTCGAAAATATTTTTACGTTCAAAGATCGGGAATCTTTACATTCCGGGATTCAACTTATGCTGGTAATTTGGCCATTTATAGTGAGAGTTGTTATGGCTGTAATTTCTGAACCACAAGACTTACAATTTTAAAATTGAAAAATTTACGGCGCCATTTGTAAATTATGATGTATAGTAATTTTAATAAAAAATAATAGATGAAATTAGACTGCGCGTTCCTGAATTATAGCCAAATTTAGATTTTGTGTTTTTCCTCTTTACCACGGAACCCCCTTAAGAAAACGGGATAAAATATAAATATAATAGGGATAGGCTATCCGGTTGCCAAATTTCGTCGCTTTCGTTTCAATAGTTTTAGCATGAATTTCGGCCGGGATACAAACAAACTTACAGACAGATAAAAAATTTAAAAAAAAATGTTCCACTACTACTTCAAGTCGCCTAGGCTTATTTTTTTTATATCTCCCTATATGTATAGATAATAAACTTTTCTATGACAAATTTGAAAGACTGAATAAGACAAGCCTCTTACCATAATGAAAAGCCCATAGTTCATTAGTAGATCCTCGCAGGTCCTTGTACCCTCCGTAGATAAGGAGGCAGTCCTTCAGCCCATGGGCAGAATGTCCGCGGCGGCCGCGAGGGCTGACCGGGACCTTGGACTCCTTCCCACCTCGTCGTGAGGAGTAGCTCGACTGCCCGGGGAGCTTCCTCCAAACTTGAGTCTATAAGAAATTATACATGTGTTTAGTGAAAAGCGGTTATTTTAATATCACAGACATTCCTATTTTATTTATTTGTATACTTGCTGACCCGGCGAACTTCGTACCGCCTAACAGGCAATGAATGTCGTGTTATCTAGCTGAACTAATTTTGATGAACATAATACAACGATACAAAATAAATATTAATGTAGATAGATCTATCAAAGTATTTTAATATGAATAATAATGCATAAAGATAAAGGATAAACGTTAACCGATATAATAAATCTTAGAAATTGTTTTCGAAAATAAAAACTTTAATATACACAAAATAAATTTCTGAACGCACGCGTAAATATTAATAAATTTCTGAACGCACGCGTAAATGTTAATAAATTTATGAACGCACGCGTAAATGTTAATAAATTTCTGAACGCACGCGTAAATGTTAGTAAATTTCTAAACGCACGCGTAAATGTTAATAAATTTCTGAACGCACGCGTAAATATTTGAGGAACTTCTATGTAGGTATCTGCTTTATGCACTTTTCAACCTTTTTAATTGATTTCAAAAAAATACACACAATAGGTTATTCACCATTTTTAAATACTTAGTTTACACAAAATATATTTCTGAATGCATGCATAAAATATCTATCATTACTTAGGTACAGTATTTGTCTATATGAACAACAAATGTTTAACATCCTACTAAAAAAATATTGATATTTCAATATTTTATGATTTTACGAGTTTTCGTTGTTTTAGTTGAGACAAATCCAATGAATCAAAAACCATGAATGAACAAACCCGTCTTTCTTTTATATATATAAAAGATATGTATAACGAAAACATTGCGAGTAAACCTGGTGCACCTGTTACATCGTGGGATCTAACATCGTCGACTAATCGTAGGGCATATGTACTTCTGTATACCCTTTAGGGTTTATCGGCGTAACGATATTATTTTTAAATGAATAAATTGTTTCAGCACCTTCTTGCTAATATTTTTTTAGGTGGGTTTTATTCTACTCTTTTATATGTACATAAAAAAATCATATCACAGTTTTTTTTACCACTCTCCTCCGGAATGGTTGAACCGATTTTGATGGAATTTTATATTCGAACTTGTTAACTAAGGAGTGGAATTCGCTTCCTCCGTGTGTGTTCCCGGATCAATACAACCTGGCTATCTGTAAGGCCCGAGTGAATAGGTTGTATCTAGGTAGGCATGTTCCATCTTCGGCCACATCGTCACTTAACCTCAGTTGAGATGGTGGCCAAAGGCTTGCCAATTACCAAATTAAAAAAAATGTCTGTGAATAGAAAGTAATATATTTTTCAGTCCCCTAAAAGTGGTACAAATTTCACCGGGATAGCTAGTATTACTTATAGAAATGTAAAGTCACTTCAGTGTCATATATCCAAAGCGGCGTTTCGTTGGAGAGCGAGCCGGCCTCCCCTCCGAAGACGTAGAGCTTGCCCTCGTGGGCGGTGGCGCTGTGCTCTTGCAGGGCGGGCGGCGGCTCGCCTCGCGTCTCCAACCGCTCCCATATACCACTTGCTGAAAGATCAATGTCCAATATTACTATACAACTAGCGACCCGCCCCTAAAACTTTTCCTCTTGAATCACTCTATCTATTTAATAAAACCGCATCAAAATCCGTTGCGTTGTTTTAAAGATTTAAGCATACATAGGAATATAGGGACAGAGAACGCGACTTTGTTTTATAGTACTGTCTAGTGATAGACACGACCATTTACTGGTATCAACTTTTCATATCCTGATTCTACAAATACATTTACAAGTATCTTGTCCTATTCCATTTTAAATGTCTATTGAAAAGTAAGTAATCCTACGTCTAATAGTACCTTTTTGTACGGAACCCTAAGGTACTATTAAACATTAATAAACTGTTTATCTGTCTGTTTTTCACCAGGCCGTGTATCCTGAATCGTGATAGCTAAACAATTGAAAATTTCACTGATGATGTATTTCTGTTGCCACTATAACAAACATCACTAAAATATGGAATAAACTAAGTATTTGATAGGGTTACCATACAATGTGCTACCCGATCCGAACAATAGATGTAGTCGTTCATATTTAGACCGCGATCTAAATATAAACAGCTTGTTATTTCAATAATATATATTTTTACTTTTTACATCATATTTTACTAACAAAAAGAGTTAGGATTTATACATAAATTATACATAAGTGCTACATAAAAAAATGCTCGTACTGGGCGTCTTTAATATCAAATACTAGCGACTTCATTTAAACCCAGTACTTCTCTCTCTCTTGGTTTTAGCCTTATCGGAGTCGGATACCTAATCTAGGGGATTTGACAAGGACACCAGTTTTTACGTAAAGCGACTGCCATCTGAGCTCTGCGACCCAGAAGGGAAACTAGGACCAAACCTAGATTAGGTCGAATTCAATGAATCTGGGTTTCCTCGCGATTTATTCCTTCACCGTAAGAGCATTTAGAAAATGTGTACATAAGTTAGAAAAACTCCTTGGTAAATGGCGGGGTTCGAACTTGGACTACCCGAATGGAAGTCCGAAGCGCGTACCGCTAGGTCACCGAGGTTGATTCATTTACAGCTATTTAAAATGAAAACTCATTTCATTTTGCTATGAAGCTGAATCAATAGTACAATTTATCTTAGTAGAGGATCGGCACAGCGCTCAAGCAGTAGACAAGGGCCCTTGCCGCCCATGACTACGTTTTGGAGCACTGTGCCATGAGAGCTGAGACACTCCCTAATTAGGTCGAGATGTTTAACCACGGTTAACAAGCCTATTATGTGTGCTGTTTTATGACACATAAAACTTGGGTACATTCTTATAACAGATCTACTTCCATAAAAGTATATATACTCGAATATATGTAATCGCTGATGTAATGTATACTATCTATACAAATAAATAAAATTGAAACGTCTTTTTGTAATATTAAAATAACCGTTTCATTCTGAATGTACATATATATCGTATATGTATATACATGGTACATATTCAAATATATATAATTTTTGTCTGTCTGTCTCTTGAATTTCTGTCTATATGTCTGTCCATATGTCTGTTTGTTCCGGCTAATCTCGGAAACGGAACATTTGTACTTTTCCACAATTTTTTATTATTATTTTTAAGACATCGTTTTCGCTATTGAAGCATCATCAGGGAAATTATATCACAATTTAAGAAAAACTTTGATGCGCTTTTAATTTTAATTAATTGATTTAAGAGAAAGTTTTTATGTAAGTATATAACATATGTATGGTATACCCGTGCGAAGCCGGGGCGGGTCGCTAACAAATAATTTTCCAATTATTAGTGTTAAGTGAAACAATACAAGTGTTTTTCACTTAAAGATATTAATATTGATAGCCTCGGCAGCCTAGTGGTACGTGCTTCAAACATCCATTTCCGCCATGTACTAATAAGTTTATCTAAGTTATGTACATTTTCTGCGTGCTCTTACGGTGAAAGAAAACATCGTGAGGAAACCTGGATTGGATTCATTAAATTCGACCTAATCTAGGTTTGAGCCTAGTTTCCCTTCTGGGTTGTAGAGGTCAGATGGCAGTTGCTTAGCGTAAAAACTGTTGTCCTAGTCAAATCCCCTAGATTAGCGGACCCCGATATCATCTGATATAATACGGGGTAAGGCTGAAACATAGGAAGATAAGTACTGGATTTAAATGAAGTACTGCTTGTAAATGAAGTTTGAGGTTTAAATGAAGTGCTAGCTGTAAACAAAGTACCCAATTAAAATGAACTCAGAGTGCTAAGGACCTACCTAGACAATATCTCCAGAAATCCCGTAACGGGACGGAGCCGCCCGCGCCGCGGCCGCCCAGCACATACACGTACCCGCCCAACAGTGTCGCTGAATGCTTGGCTCTCGCGCAGGGCGCCGCCCGGACCGCACTCCCATTGTCAACCGTCACCCACATCTCATCTGTAATCAAAAAGTGTCGTAAGTAAATGAAGATAAATATAAATAAATAGATAAATTTGACAAACCCTTCTTCTTACATAAAAACTTCCTTTTGTCTGTCTGTCTGTTTGTACCCGCTAATCTCTGATACGGCTGGACCGATTTTTACGGGACTTTCACTGGCAGACAGCTGATTTAATAAGGAATGGTTTATGCTACTTTTATTTTAGAAATGTATAAAATAAAATAATTAAATAAAAACGTGGTCGAAGTCGCGGGCACAGCTAGTTTTTAATAATATTCTATTCAATAACTATTCTAGGTATTTAATTATATTGTACTAGCGACCCGCCCCGGCTTCGCACGGGTGTGCTGTGTACATGTTATGCGGATGCGGTTTTTTTAAATAGATGGAGTCATTAAAGAAGAAGGTTTTTATGTATAAAACATCTATAGTATAGGTACCCGTGCGAAGCCGGGGTGGGTCGCTAGTGATTGGTAAAATATCTATATTTGAATTAAAACCAATACATTTTGTTAAATTTTTTTAATGGAAATTCGGTGCAAGAGTATTTCTTATAAAGTAAGAAGCCATTGAAAGAAATCCCTAAAAATTCGTGAGGAAAGAACGCCTCTCAGTTCTTAAAAGGCTTTATGCAAGAAAGTTCCCCCATCCTATAAGTTTTCTTCAAAGACAAAATACGTCGTCAAAGAAATACATTGGCTCCCCTCAGCTGTGGCCTTTCCCCTCTTGCATCAACCATTCCCCATGTATTGAAAATGAAATATACATGCTCCCTCAGGGCTTGTTGTTGCGACCCTTACTTTATCTCGAGTATAACTACTACTTTAACAATTTGTTTCCTTTTTGTGTAATATAACTGTTTTCCGACATTAACATCACAACGTACATATATTATTTAGCAAGTATTATCCTAGCACATACATGCATATTATAGATACTAAAAAAACCAGCCCTGTGAAATTTGAAGTAGTGCACAAAGGGTTCAATACCATTTCTATAAAAAAATCACATATCTACTGGATTTACGAGTCGTGGATTTATTAGCATACCTCTGCCTACCTTATCGGGGATAATAAGCATGAAGGTTCTTTTTGTTCCGTATTTTGTTATAGCGGCAACAGAAATAGATTTTCTGTGAAAATTTCAACTGAATAGCAGTCACGGTTTGTCAGCCTGACGACTTACAGATGAACAGCAAAGTCTTTGTTTGAGTTTATCGCAATTTTATGATATCAAGAAGTGTAACAGTTAACTGGAACTGGTTCTTAAAAATCTTTTCCCTTGGTGAATCAAACCCAAATCTTTTCCCCTTGTTGGTCCGGGTCCCATTGTAGAAGAGGCCAACTGCTTTCAACCCAGGTAGCTCGTAAGAGGCAAGCACAGGGTCTATTGTCACCAACAC
>DVZL01006843.1:0-11107 GCA_018236625.1 Lasaia peninsularis | reverse complement strand
TAACACAAGCATATAATTTGCTTACTTTGGGGTTAGATCAATTTGTGTAATTTGTCCAGTAATATTTATTATTATTTTTATTAAACTTTTGTGCTTTTAATATAACTTGTTTTTATCATCGTGACGTTAATAATTATGAATGGACATTTTTTGTTATTTTCATGTTGAAATTTTAGCCTATTAATCTAATTTGTGTTAATTTGTCAACAGTGCAAGGACAAGGTCAAATCGTCTCACAAGGACAGGTAAAGTATTTTACACAATATTAATTACTCAGGTTTATCAATAAGTTTTTCATAACATATGACAAAAGAGACAGTAAATAATTATATCAGAATTTGTGAATTTCTTGATATATTTCCTACATACAAATGAGATTAAATTTATCTAAATTGTACTTTTTCACAGGGTCAAATTGTAACTCAAGGACAAGGACTTGGTGTTACTCAAGGTCAAGGCATTGGTATAGCTCAAGGACAAGGAATCGGTGTCTCCCAAGGCTTTGGAACCGGAATTCGCCAAGGACAAGGGTCATATGTCTCACAAGGTCAAGGTCAAATTGTCACACAAGGTCAAGGTGCAGCAGTATCCCAAGGTTTTGGAACTGGAATCCGTCAAGGGGCTGGTGCTGTGGTCACTTCCGGACAAGGGCAAATTGTAACCCAAGGACAAGGTGAAGCTGTATCCCAAGGTTTTGGAACAGGAATTCGTCAAGGTGTTGGAGCTGTCATAACTTCTGGCCAAGGTGCAACTGTCTCCCAAGGTTTTGGACAAGGAGTACGCCAAGGCGTCGGTACCATCGTCACTCCCGGACAAGGACAAATCGTCACACAAGGACAAGGTGAAGCAGTATCCCAAGGATTTGGAACAGGTATCCGTCAAGGAACTGGGGCTATTGTTACTACTGGACAAGGACAAATTGTCAGTCAAGGCCAGGGAGAACTTATATCCCAAGGAGTTGGACAAGGAGTAATACAAGGACAGGGTTCGTATGTTACTCAAGGCCAAGGGCAAGCAGTATCACAAGGCTTTGGAACAGGAATCAGGCAAGGACAAGGCGCATATGTTACTCAAGGAACAGGTCAATTAGTGACACAAGGGCAAGGAGAAATCGTATCCCAAGGTGTTGGCCAAGGTATTAGACAAGGCCAGGGCGCAATTGTGACACAGGGTGGGGGTCAAATTGTGACACAAGGATTCGGACAGGGTATCAAACAAGGAACAGGAGCATACGTCTCACAAGGTCAAGGTCAAATTGTTACACAAGGACAAGGACAGGCTGTTAGTCAAGGTTTTGGACAAGGAATCCGTCAAGGACAAGGCTCGTACGTGACTCAAGGACAGGGGGCTATTATTTCCCAAGGATTCGGTCAGGGAATACGGCAAGGACAAGGTTTCACGGTGACCCAAAATGAGAATGAATATTCGGAGTCCATCCAAAGGGTGTTCTTACAACCATACAACGCTGGTGGCCAATGTGGAAGATTCAGTGTAAGTACTTTATTTTTTAATAAAAAAAAAGTAACCTCACGCCTATTATCCCCGAAATGGTATGCAGAGGTGTGCTAGTATATCAACGACTCGTAAGTCCACTCTTAATACATACACGTCGTTTTCGGAGACTCTTGACAACACCCTCGGATAACACACGAGCAATTTGGTCGTGGAATGTCATCCTAGATACACACACACATTCGCATTTTAGATCTGTTTAGTCATCTTTTACTTTCATTCTTTTCTCATTTTTATACCGACTACATAGTCGGTATAAAAATGGTATGTGTCTATACTGCAAGAGATAGACTTCGCTTTCTAAAGTATTTACATCTACCCACAGTAATGTAGATTAACGATAAGAAACAAGAAATATCGTTAGTAACTTGAGTTTTAGCCCTGATGATACTGCAAAATGCGTAACCGGTCGGCTATTTCAAATAACAATTTTTAATCATAAGTAATTTGTTTGTAAAAAAAATTACATGTGTTTTTCATTTAAAATATAGACTTGCTCTATGAGGTGAGTTTATTTAATATTAGATTCTTCTGGAACCTAATATCGTTGGTAGTCCGAACTCAGAGGTACTAATAGGTACCTCTTCCTACCGCTTCCGGCATATGGGAGTGAGGATATTTATTGTTTTTTATCTAATCTAAACAAATAGATAAAATTGGAGTGCTTGAGGTGATGGCCAATGACGTATATTAAGGTCGGATCAATGCAGAGACGCGATGTAAAATTGCACAGCGCCATCTATTTTGTCGGTTTGTCTTTCTATTTGTTTGACTGGAATTTCACTGGTAGACAACTAACTTAAATATGAATCCTACTATGTGTATTTTGCTATATTACAAACCCACTCAACTTGTATTAAGACCGAAGTCTCTATGCTAGTTATCTAGGAGTTTTAACGATAAATAACCCACAGGGTCAAAGACCGTACGGCAACCGTAATGAGCTGGAAGTAGACTTCGCTGAAATTCCCTGGCAAGCCATGATCCTGCAGAAGACCAACAAGAGCCTGCTCTGCGGCGGTGTGATCACCCGACCTGATGTTGTTATAACATCCGCTGCCTGTCTCGATGGGTGAGATATTTATTATTAAATCTATCTATATTCATATATACAAGAAGGTTGAGATTTTTAAACTAATTATAATACAAGAAGAGCGAAACTGATTTGGCTAAAAATTGGTAATTGTTAGTAGCTTAGAACCAGGAATCAGACATAGGATAATTTTTGTGTGCATATTGGTTAGGTCTGTAAATCTATTCGTAATCTTTCTCATTGCGGGAGGTATGAAGTTCGTCAGGATAGCTAATTTCATAATAAAAAAATCAAATAAAAAGAATGCCTAAATGAAATTATCCGTATTTCAGCAAAAGTCGTAGGAAATAGAAAACATTTTGCACTCTAAGACTTTTTATATTTAAAAGACTAGTACTCTGTGAACTTATCACCTCTCAAACTAGAACTATAAAACTATGAAGCCATAGGGACTATTTGGAGATTTCACTCCTAATAACAATTTCACTCCTAACAAAGTCAACAATATTAAACATCTCCTTATCTTGATAGGGCCTGCTGTTTAACTCTCACAAGGCTGGTTTTTGTGACGTTTAGTTTAGAAAGAGCAGGCAATACTAAATGTTCGGTTTAATTACTACATACAGGTCGTTGTTAAAAGTAATCTCCAGATGGTTGTTTTAGCTTCACAGCATATTTGACAATCAATTGACAGTTTTTTTATAACTATATAGACGAAAGAGATTAGATTACTCAGCCCAAAAACATCTTGTATTGGATATTTAAATTGTACTTTTGTAGTTATTATTAATGTTTTACACTGATTAAACATTTCCTTATCTTCCAAAAATATTTCATAATCAAATCAGCCAAATCAGTCTGATTATTCTTGAGTTTTAGCGAAACTAATGAACAGCAATGATTTTTTCCAAATTAGAAACATATTCACCACTGTACTTATTAAGAGCAAACTATGCTACAAGTCCTGTGGATTTTGTCTACATCGGGATATGAAGACCCATTATCCGCACTTAGGTTTTAATTTAGCTGACTGGTTTATTCCACTTGTCATAAGCAGGTGGTAGAGTGGTGTGAAGCAGTTCGAATAGGTTCAATCACCTTACCTATTCTAGATTTTGATGAAATTTGGTATGCTACTTTTTAACCGACTAAGTTAACCGACCGAAAAAGTTAAGACATTTTTACAACTTATAATAAATACATAAGGCTTGTAATTATATAAGGTGCCCTATCTTTGAATCGTTATCATATATATTTTATTTCAGTTTGGAAGCAAGCAACGTCCTAATCAAGGGTGGTGAATGGAAACTTGGAATTGATGAAGAGCCTTTGCCCTTCCAAATCGTACAAGTCAAGACTATCCTCCGTCATCCCTTCTACATCAAGGGCAGCTTCCACTATGATGCTGCTATCCTGGTCCTGGAAGAGAATCTACGTTTTGCCAACAACATTTATCCTATTTGCCTTCCTGGTGCTAAAGAAACCTTGGACGCTTTTTACAATGGCGCAGGAGAATGTATTGTCACTGGATGGGGAAAGCAGGTCCTTCAATGTAAGTATCATCATATTATTATTAAATGTCACCACGCCTATTCCCCGAAAGGGTAGACAGAGGCATAGAGTGAGAGAAAGAGAGACGAATGGCAAGACCGTTGCCATATCGGGCACAAATGTCTGGTTTCCTGTTACATTATGGAACCTAATATCGTCAGCTAACTATGAGTGCATATGTACTCTCTGCCTACCCTTATATGGGCGTAACAATATTCATTTGTAATTAGCAGCTGATAAATTTTAACTTAAAAGCGAAATAGGAAATTAACAATCATAAACATCTCCATCATTTATAATTTTAGCAACAATAAACAAAAGAGAACTAGCATAGACAAAAACAAAGTTACGCATACAGCCAGTGTTATTTTCACGTATTGTAAGAACGTAATAAAGTTGTTTATAGACGATAATTGTCACAAATATGTTCAAATATAGAAAGCGTTACCTAGTTGTTGGCTGTTTTACATAATTCCTTATCATTGGAATGTCTAGAAAAAAAACAACACCCACGCAATTAGCATGGTGCTTATTTAGGCTATTTATATTACACTAACTTTCAACTCGCGGTTTCACCCGCGTAAATTGAAGTCGGTTAAATAGTCTATGTATTATTCTGAAAAATGTTGTAAATATCCAGTCAGTATTTTTTTCGTGAAAAAGTAACAAACACACACACACACACATCAAACAAAAATTCGCATTTTTAATGTTGCTCGCTGCCCGACCCGGCATCGCAAGGTTGGTGTAGCCATTTTATAGTTGACATACAGACAGACCCATATCAAATTTTAAAATAAAAGATAAATACGGAAGGACAGTTCTGATTGTCAGTATCTTGTATTCGGGAATTTAAATACCCGTTGTAAAAAAAATAAAATAACTTTTCAAATCGGTTCATTAATTTTGGAGTCAATTTAAAACAAACAATTAATAAAGTATTTCCTCTTTTATAATAATAATAATAAAGTAGATATGAGATGTAGGATATAAGATTTTTACGTACTATATTAGCGTAAGTAAAGGCAGAATGGAATGATGCATTTGCCTATGATGACACTTACTTTCTACCTATTCGAGACGGTGAGGCTCAATAGTATGTACAAAATATTATAAATTGTAAAGTTTAACTGTCCATCAATCTTAGCTGCGTATTAAGACTTCAGATGCTTTGATCCTTAATTGTTAAATTTCTACTTTCAAAATCTTCCGTAGATACAATAAATTCCGGTTACCTTATTCGAAATTTAAAATAAAATTTTATAAAAAAATGCTGTTTATAATCTTTGGATGGGTGTCAATATAACATTATTGTCTATAAACTATTTCTACGTTAAAAATATGTTTCATAAAATATGATTTTGTAAATTAATAAATTTTATTCAAAAATATGAATTCAAAAATTTATGAAAGCTTTTTAATATCACCGCTTACAGCCCCCGGTTATTATTAGCATAATGCCTAATGATGTACCACGTTGTTGTTTTTAACTGTCATATACATTAATAGCTACTTATAATAGATACATTATAGAAAATCGTGACGCGCGCATATAATATTGGCATGTTAATAATATAACGCCTCAGGCAAAGTCGTTGCTTCAGAATGAAAGCGTGTAAATAAGTGTCATCCAATTGTAGGTCAGTGTCGAGCGAGTATTGGCGGCAAAAAAATGTTCTTTTTTTAAACGGCCAAAAAATACCTCAAAATTTTTGTGACGATTAAAAAACTATGATTATCAACTTGTTTTGTTGGAAAGATTAAAGAAATGACGGATTAAAGCCAGTATTATTAGTGGCAAATTTTACAAAACAAATTTTGTGTGTACTTTTCAAGTAAATTCGAAAATAAAAGTTGTGTGATAATGTGTTAGAATGCTTCGAAAATATATCTATACAAAAAAGTCTAAGACTAAAAAAGTCTGTCTACCCATCTGTCCGTCAGTCTATCTCTTTGTATTTCTGCCTTTTCGTAACCGATCGCTATTTACACCGAAACTAGTAAACTAACCGGATGAATTTGGCTTGCAATTACCCTTTGTTCCGAGAAAAATCTGGGTTGATTCCCGGGTAGGGCAAGTTGTTCTATGTTTTCTGGTTATCCAAAAAACATAACTTTGCCTTATATTTGTGCCCGACATGGCGACGGGCTTGCCACCTGTCGCATAATAAGAACTAATACTAACAAATATTCCTTTTAATGATACATGTTTTACAACATTGGCCATAGTTGGCAATAAAATAAACCTAGTCATGCTTGTTTAGCTTTTCATACAAAACACATGACAAACGCTTGTTAAATTAGTGAAATATCCAACAATTTGACGTTTAATAATATTAACTAATATTATTAGCACTAAAACAATGTACATACTATTGTATTTCCAGGAAATCCAATAGTTCGTTGTTAAAAGACAATGTTTCTTTATTTTATGGGTGTTTAACAAGCGGTTTATGATAATTCATATTTAGATATATAAGTACATCAATGTAGTAGTTATTAATATTAAATAGGGACAGCACATAAAGATACATAAAACGTTTATTTATAAATGTTTATTTATACATAAATAACTTTACATGCAATAATAAGTGAACAAATAAATAACGAAATCAAAGATATTGGTCGTGTAAAGAGTACAGTTTGTTCTTAAATTTTTTTTTATTTTATTTCAATGACTTAACGCCTTAGATATGGCGACGGACTGAATCGTCGGCTAATTGTGGATATATAAACCTCTGCTAACCCCTTAAGGGATATAAGCATGAGGATATATTTTTTATTTGTATATAGACTCCTCACAAAATCAGATGTATGCACAATGAACATTGTGTTTATTGAAAACGATTAATAGAATTTATTTAAAAACAAATTAAACAAACCACAAACTAAAAATTAAAATAAAAAAAAAAACAGATTAAAAGACTTGAAATAGGTACTTCTACGAAATAAACGTCCCAAATCATTAATTATCATCAGTCTACAAACGGAGAAACAAGCTTCTGCATACATAATAGAGGATGTATCATGGTCTCAAGGCTAATATATTTGTTTATAATTGAAATACAATACCAATGTGACTCATAGTTTTTTTGCGAAAATCCAACGTATTAGCGATTTTATTCATAAATTACGGATGTTTTGTAAAAAATACGTTTTTGAATCGAATAATGAGCTTATTGAGTTTCAATGGAAGCTATTAATAGATACGTGTACGTGTTTACGTCATATTTTAATTTGCAAAAGTTTGTATTTTATTTTGACAATTCATGTTCCGTTTTATTTTTCTAATACACGTGTATTTTTTTCTTTGCTAACGCCCAAGACTTCTAATGGGAACTTATTAAAAAAAAACAAACATCATATTTAAGATTTTTAAATCTACAAATATCGTTATGAAAATAGTAAATTTATATAAATCATTTATATTATTATAGTGCATTCGTACTTTGTTATCTTTCAAAATAAATAGTCAAAATTAATTTAAATAATTACCTCTTTATTTTACAAAAAACAGTTAATAACAAAAATAAATATAGACATTTTTCTAAAAGATGAGCTTATAATAATTATGATAATTTTTTCTTGACAAACCCAAAACATTCTTAAAAGAAACGACGAAAGTCTATGAAGGCAGAGGTACTATCTAGACTATCTAGAGTTTACATTCATAATATACACAGAGCACAGAGCAAAAAGAATTTTTTTGCTTTGTGATAATATACTTGTCCCGAATTTGAAACATAATATAAATAAATATTTAGGAGTTATGCTTATAGCTTCATCAGCATATAGCTTCATTGACTATATCATCATACCATATTTTTATTATTTTTTATATCCAACTCGCTACGCCCGCGACTTCCGCGTTTAAATTTAATTAAATAAAAGTAGCCTCAGCTACTCTTTATTACATCAGCTGTCTGTCAATGCAAGTCCCGTCGAAATCGGTCCAGCCGTTTCAGAGATTCTAAAAAATATTATTTTGCTATATGTATATACCTTGTAAACATACATACATATGCATTTAGTAAAAAGCTTATATTTTGATATAACATATAGACACTCTAATTTTATTTATTTGTATAGATATAAAAATTAGTCCTATCAAGACTAATAATAAAATAAGATGACAAACTCTTCAGTCATCATTAATACGCTTTTATTTTTACCTTACGTTTTGGTGTTTTATAGACATTTTTTTTGGCGGAGCGTGACATTTTTGCAAACCATACATGAAAAACCAGTTAGTCGTCTCCGTATTGACCGATACATGCCTGTTTGCACGTCACTATTGCATAAACATTTAATCATCTCGAAATATGTCTGCGGGGGCTTTATTTTTTTATGGTTTTTTTTCACATTGTTTCAATTAAAAATTAATTTGTAAGATCGGCACTCACATATCCCCGAAGGGTTAAGCAGATGTAAGGGTACTTTTACGTTCACAATATTAGATCCCATGGTGGTCCATCACCATATCAGGTATGACCCATGTAAGGTTTTGTTTTTCTGATATAGTGAAAAAACTTATAGAATAAGTTAAACTACCCAGAAATCAAACTCGGAGTTTCATGGGTCAAAGTCATATACTGATTATCAACGAACTCGGAGGTAAATTTTAAATTGAATATCATCTAATAATTTAATAATATTAATAAAACATGATATTTATGGTGGTTAAGGATCCGAAATTACTACTTATACTATTTGTTGAACGCTCTCCGTCTCTTGAAAAAATTCAATGTGGGCTTTTCTGGAAAAACATAATCTGCCTATCGTTATCGTAGTATCTTGTATAATATCGTAATGTCGTCGGCCAATCGTGGGTGCATAAGTAACTAGCCTCTTCCAAGACAAGGGCGTGGACTTGCGACGACGACTTGGACGTGACGTGGGGATATTTATTTTTATTTAGTTAAAAATAATTTTAGAACTTTTAATAACAGTTTCGTTCGCACTCATTTAATATTTTTAAACAAAAGGTTTTAACGAGCAAAGTTCAGTTTTTTTTTTTTTTCTCTCATGAGATGACCCCTGCCATCTTCCAATTACAGCCTACCTAATGTTATTTTGGTTTGGCTAAAAGAAATCTCGGTATATAAGATAAACTCACCTTTAGTGCGTCTTCTTTTGTCACTATATTTCGTATTTTTAAGTTTTCAAATAAATAAACATTAAAAACGTCACAATAAGAACCTCCTTACTAAAATCCGTTATGTTTTTTATTTGACATTTAAATATTGCCTTATTAAGAAAAAGTCAAATTTTTCAATTAATTAATTAAACCGCATGCCATTACGAAAGGGTCACTAGGTGAAGCAACGTAAAACAATTCTGTTATTGGATGGGTGGCCTTGGAAGATCATTTATAAAGAAATACCGACACGATATTATCAGTATGCAGCTTTCTTCGCGAACTAACTGCCGCTCGCGGCTATGCTTAGATCTTTAGAACTACTTCACAAATTTCGACGCGGTTTCTAATAGATCGAGTGATTTAAGAGAAAGGTTTTAATGTAGGTATATACCATGCATAATACAGGAGATAAACATATATGTACAGGAAATAAATCCTTTCCCTGGTCGAGATTCAAACTAAAAGCTCACAATTGGGTAGACGCAATCATCAAAGCAGCTAGCATCCCGTAAACAAAATTATATGTATATACATAAAAAGGTCGTGCTAGTTGCACTATTTAAAACTCAAGAAAAATAAAGTACCTTCACGCCTATTACCCCCGAAGGGGTAGGCAGAGGTGTGCTAGTATATCCACGACTCGTTAGTCGCTTACATATAATAGAACACCCACGATTAGCCAAGGTACTAGGGCCCTGATGTGGTAGGTGCCAAGCCTATCGCCACTTCGGGAACATTCCAATCCCGGACAATGTTTGGAAAATTATAATATGACTTTAGTTATAAAAATTACATGTCACGGGCCGGGCGGTACAAAGTTCGCCGGGATATCTAGTAACTACATAGTATAAAACAAGTCACTTTCCGCTGTCTGACCCTCCGCATGCAAACTCTTTAAAACTATCCATCGAATTTTGATACGATTTGATTAAAAAATTGTATGTTCATTTGTTTGTTACTTCTTTACGCAAAAACTACTGGACGGGTTTGGATGAAACTTTACAGTAAGTGAGTTTATACATCAGAATAACAGATTAACCGACTACATTATAAAGTATGTTTATACGCAATAAGCATTATGTGGTGGAAAATTTATACTTTGATACTTAACGCGGGCAAAACCGCGGTCAGAAAGCTAGTGAAAAATATACCCGTGTGAAGTCAGGGTGAGATGCTAGTATTTATAAATGCGAGAGTTGCAAAGTGCAGCCTTCTATTACATTTTTAACAATCATTTGCAAATTGACCACAAGAATCCACACATTAAATGTCAGGTTCAGACGATGACGAATGGTTTTGTGGCCTGTGGGTCAAATATAACTATTTGCTGTGGTATTAGCATATGACAGGCCTCTTGAGACCTCACTAGAGTCAGAAATGTTGTAAAGACGCTTGAGTCGGGACTCGAGTGCTGGTTCTGAGCTCTACACTTAGCACCTATTTTGACAATATTTTTTTTATTTCCTTTTTGTTAATTGCAATAACTTATTTTAATATAATTACCGCGAAAGTTCGTTTGGATTTTCACGATAATACTACTGGACAGATTTGGATGAAGTCTTATAGTAACTCTTTAACCGATTACATAAAAAGAGAGTATACGTTTTCACACAATAAAGTCTGAAAAAAAAAACTTTTTGAAAGTTATCTATATTATTAAAATAAAATAAAAGTAAATATATAATAATATCTATATTATTAAAACAAACAAAAAGGAAAGTTAGTCTAATATATATATACACACGGTGATAGCAAACTCCCTCCCACCTCCGAAACGACTAAACCGATTTTTATGATTTATAGTAGACGTGGTAGGTCTGAGAATAGGTTATCTATTTTTCATATCCCTAAGTCCAGGCGGTACGAAATCC
>DVZL01006842.1:0-11107 GCA_018236625.1 Lasaia peninsularis | reverse complement strand
ACGATAAAATGACGGTGTTTAAATCATCCGAAAATGATTATAATTTGGTTATTTTTTTTAGCTTATTTATCTCTATTTTGAAAGTGTTATATTTTTTTTCAGTTATATAATTACTTGAAGCATTGTTTAAAAAAATGAAAAAACACATGCATATTCATTATTAATAAAAAAATGTGAGACTTAACGGATACATTTATTTAGGTATACATATATTTTAAATTCTAATACAGTTTTATAATATTACATTTCTTTTCCGTAGTATTATATATTATTTTTAAATCCACATAACAAAAAATAACTTAAAATAACATGATAACAAAAGAGATATCTGCCAGTCGACCCATAAACAAGGAGTATAAAAAAAACAGTAAAAAGTAAACTTGGTGTACAATCAAGTCGGACAATAAACACGATTAAAGTTAAACGCAAAACTTATATTTACACAAATATTAATATCAAGTAAATATGAATAAAAAATATATACATACACAATTAAGGTACAAATGGCATATGTAATAAATTAATTATTTAAAATGTTTGTTTCTAAAATCCAATATATTTAACGAGAAAAGTAAATAAGATCCCTCCCTCTCGCTAACGATTTTTATGTAGATATTCGGTATGTGATTCGGAAAATGCGAATAAAATTTTAGCACGTAATGCAAAACAGAAAGCTCTCCCACAACCCTTATAAAGGAAAAAAGGGAATATTTCCTTTTGATTACAACAATATAAACTGTGCGAATTACGTTTGGTCTAAGTAACGACCAAATCACGCCCATAACAAATATAACATGTATTTAGCTTTTCCATACTACACTACCTAACCCGGTGAACTTCGTACCGCCCGCACTTAAGGGATAAAAATTACAATTACAACGTAATTAAAAAAATAGCTTTTAAATTTAATTTGATTTCTCAACGACTTTTATATTTAACTAATGACCTGAACGACGGAACGAACATCTATATTTGACAAGTAGGAATACCTAGATTCTGAGGGAAAACGAAATTATTGTTTTTACTGTATCCCTAGCATTTATTCATATTTACTGACTCTTATACCTTACTAGTAGTTGCATTTATGCAACTCCAACTAATTCCAAAACCAAAATACGCTCAGTCGGTCCAGCCGTTCTCGAGTTTTATATATATTGACAAATCCATATCGATCGAGTTATTTCGGAGAAGTTCAATCACAAACATTCTGACACGACAATGTAAAAAAAGTACCTTCACACCTCCTATCCTCGAAGAAGTAAGCAGAGGTGTGCCAGTAAATCCACGACTCAGAGGTCAGTCAGTCAGTCAGATATACTAGAACACCCACGATTAGCCAAGGTACCAGGGCCCATAATGTGATAGAAGTCAAGCCTATCGCCACTTCGGACACATTCCCATCCCAGGTAATATAATGCTTACTCCAAATAATCTGAAAAAGATTTAAGAAAAGTTGCCCGATCTGAGAATTGAACCTAGCATCTTATTCGGCTAACGGTTTTAACAGGCGACAGCCGTAAAGTTACACCACAGAGGCGATTATTATAGACACGAGAATTACATTAAATAGTATGTGATTCAAAATATTTCCAAAGAGGTTTGAGAAAAGAGTGATCTTTAGAACTGTGTTACTTTGAACATCATACAAATTTCACTTCTATGTTGGTGACCTACTTCCATTTCCTTCTTGACCCGCCCCCGCTCCCAGCTTGTACCACACAGCAACCCTTTTCCGAGTACGGCAAATTAAGCAGGGACGCCCTTTGCGGCTCCAGGCAAAAATTCAATTACAAACTTCGACCCATCCCAAGAGCACACGTAAAGGGCGTAACGTTTTTTGCCTCTAAATTTTTATGAGACCCTTTACATCGCCGTAAACAGGGCGTTTTATGAATACCCATTTATTCTGAACCTCGAGGGTTTCCAATAGGTAGGGAAATTCAGAAATGACAAGAAGCAATTATATTTTGTATACACCGCCCTCTGGTGGAACCATGCTCTATGTTTTCCCCATCGCTTCGAAGTTTACTACGTTTTGTTGGTTTCCAAATTTCCTGTTGGTAAACAATCCTTACTAATATTATAAATTTGAAAGTAACTCTGTCTTTCTGTCTGTGCTTTCACGCCTAAACCACAACCGTTTTTGATGAAATTTTGTACAGAGATAGAGCAGACCTTGAGAAAGGACATAGGCTACTTTTTAACCGACTACATTAAACAGAGGGTGTGTTTTACGCAATAAGTATTATAAGTCGGAAAAATGTCTGCCCTTTTAAAGATGTTTGTATTGTTAAAATAATTCACGCGGGCGAAGCCACGGACGGAAAGCTAGTTATTTATAAATATTAATTTACACTCAACTTATTTTAACCCAGTCTATCACCGTTTCCAAACCTAGCCATATATTTATAAATCAGAAGCAACAACATTATTTTTAACCGCGAAAATATCTTATTAGACATCGAAATTACATTATTTAGCTTTTTTTGAAATTGTATCTATGAAGATAAAGGTACTATCTAGAAATTACACTTGTAATGAAACTTGTCCACAATATTAACCATCTCATAGGGTTTGCTATCTCACTTTCACTAGTGTGGTTTGCTTTAACGATTTCCAGTTTAGAAAGAGTTAGCAATACTACATATTCGGGACAGGTCGATGTGAGGAGTGTAATTTCCCCGTGTTGGTCCGGGTCTTCTGTGTAGAATCGACCAACTGCATTCCTACCAGGCAGCTCGTAAGAGGCGAGCATAGATTAACTGGGTTACTATCAACATGATCACTGGTGGTAGAGTGCTGTGCAGCAACTCGCCCGGGTAGGAATCCACCGCCTTACCTATTCCAGCCGCCATAATGATATTGTCGTGTTCCGGTCCGGAGGGTAGTGTAGCCGGTAGACATAAAGACTAACAGCCCGACCACAGGACAGCGGTGCACCTACAACATCTATGGTGTCTATAGGCCACGGTTGTCTCTTACCATCAGGAGACCTGTGTGTCTGTTGGCTATGTTATATGTATGTATAAAAAATGTACGATTTTACTCAATATGTACACGAAATTCAAAAGTAATAATCATACAAACTTACTTATATACGATATTTCAGTACAAACAAGAAGTAACTCCAGTGCGGAATCTCGAATCTCCCAATTGAAGTCTTGCATCTTCATATATATCATCTGACCCAATTGGTCCATCGAGGAACCAGGCTTCGACTCCTGGAGGAGAGAGAGGTTCGGCGGGAGAAACTTCTTTACGCATACCCCTATCACATTTAGGGCTGTCACTATGAACTTGAAATTAAAAAAAAATGCTTAAATCTCATGGTCAAGGTCAAATAAGAAATATTCAAAGACATAGTCAAAGGTAAATATGCAAGTGGATTTTCCGGTACCAAAAACTACACGTCGCCAATGGATATTGATGATTATCAATCTCTACGAGCGCACATTTTGAAGCGGTATTTTTTTAATGATATTGGAAGGCAAACAAGCAGACGGATTTCCTGATGGTAAGAAATACACATCGCCTATTATGGACAACAAAGGTGAAAATGGTGCGTTGCCAACCTGAGACTGGGATGGCAAACCTCTTGCGTGAGTAAGTTTACCGGCTACCCTACCTACCAAACTAGATCATGACAATGGCGCGCACTGACGCTAGTGTGGCAGGAATAGATAAGGCGGTATTGCCAATCCGGGCGAGTCGTTACAAGACTACCATATCACCGAAAGTGTAAGCAGAGTGTATATATATATATATATATATATATATATATATACAACTCGTGTTGTCGTGTTCCGGTCTGGAGGGTAAGATAGCCGGTAGACTTGCACATAAGGTCTAACAGCCCGACCACAGGGCAGCGGCGCACCCACAACATTGGTGTCTATAGGCCACGGTTGTCTCTTACCATCAGGAGACCCGTGTGCCTGTTCGCTGTCTTATACTATAAAAAAAAATATGCATGTGATTTAGATAACGCCCAAAAAAATAACGTGGAATCTTTATTGCTGAACAAATATACCCACATAAATATTTTTGCCAATATTCAAGTTTTAATTAATAAAATTAATTCTTTAAAGTAGTATTTTTGAAATTCCCTCGCAAATTTCGAAAACGCAACGCCATGACGTGACGTCTGGTAACGTCACGGTCCCCTGTTAACGCTATATGTCAATAATTGACATCCTTATTTTTGCACCTTTGGGCATATTATGAAAATTTTAGCATAATAATATAGAGACAATACAATATTTATAATACGTTTAGTGAAATTAATTAAGTGAAGTTTAATAATACTTCATTTAATTTCACTTTGTTGACAAATTATTATTCTCACTTCTCAGTGGACGTTGACGTCACAAATAAGCGCGCTAGAATGGCGGTGTTTAAATATGTAATCCGAAAATGACGATAGTTTTGATATATTTTTTAGATTATTTATCACTATTTTGCAACTGTTATTTTATTTCAGTTATATAATTACTTGAACTTTTTAACAATTTACCTATTGTTAAAAAAATAAATAAAAAAAACACATGCATATTCCTTGTTAGGTACATAAAGACAAATCTTTATTACCCTAAGCTAATCCTTTGGTAATAAAGATTTTATTAATTTAAACTAGCAATTATTATGTATATTTAATGATTAAAATATAAATATTTAATTTTAATGCTCGCGTTTTGTGTATCACAATTAAATAAAAATACGACAGTGACGTCTAGAGAAGAGGAACAGCGACGATATTAAAGATTTCTAGACATATTATCAACCCATAAAAAGTAACTTTGTAGGTAATTCAATTTCACTATTAAAAGTCTGAAGAAAACTTCATAAATTTATTAGATATGTTAAATTTTAACTTGATCAAGTTATTTGGTTAAAACAGCTTACTCATTAATTTCTCAACACTTTCAAAAGTAAAAATAAAACTATCTACACAGTTTCAGTGGGTCGATTGTACTCGTAGTTTGTAAAAATATGTCCAATCTATATTCACCGTATGACAGATAAAATATTGATCTATATTTCTAAAAGAAGCACGTTTTGCCAGTAGCAATATCTATAAACTTTAAATAAGTATAAATAACAATGCCCAAATCCCCGATAGGGTAAACAGATGTATACATATGCACACACGATTTGGTACCATGATGATAAACTATAAAACAAAGCTAATGGAACAATTAAATATACAGCAGATGTAAAACAATTTTATATTGTAGGACAACGTAGTGGTTTCACAGTAAGGTTTACCCTGAATAGTTCTAATTAGGTCTTTTATCATCGCCTTCTTGGTCGAGTAATACACGATTGGTGTCAACGGTATTCAATTTCCAAAGCATGCACTTGCCCATATTTTAAATTAGAAAATTTAAATTTTTCACATATACCTAACTTATAATTGAAAATAATATTTTTTGAATAGCTAAAATGTATCGTTTTTTACAGCATTATCAGGGCTAAAACTTAAGTTACACGTGTTTCTAATTTAAAGTATAAATAAATTAAAAGCAAAAAAACTTTTAAGAAAAAGCTTTTATAATTTTTTAAATTGCTCTCAACGAGCCCTTTCGTTTGATACCCATATTGTAGAAGTGTTTAAAAAAATAACTATTCCACCATCTTGGATTAAGAATGATGTTATGTACCTACCTTATCATGCATTGTCATTCAAACTAAACGTGTATACAAAATTTTAGCTCAATCGAATCAAGACATCTACTTCAAAATTGAGTTCTAAGATTCCACCCGAACATACATACTTACATACATACATGGCAAGTTAAATAAAAGCTTTTAATAATATTATGTGGAAGTTTCACCAAGCGCCAAGCTAGAATATATTAAGCATGCATTTGTGTTATGCCTGTATTTCTCACTTGTGTGTTAAATAAATTTATTTCTGTATTTATTTACCTACTATGTTTTGTATTTCTGACGTTTTTGGATGACTAATTTGTTGCTGACCGCATGGTTTTTACAGTTCTGAATGAATACAGAATGGCGACTGAAACTGAACGTGGTGCATGAGGATGAACCCTACCCCTTCGGATATATTATGGTTGTGTCGATTTTTCACCGTTGACTGCCAAACCCTACTGAAGCTAAAGTAGATTGAGGATAGTAATGAAACAATATCAATTATACAATAGCAATAGCAAGTGTTTGCTAACCATTTGGTCTTATTTACGACGCTTTTTAGGGTTAAAACCGAATCCTATTACTAAGACAGTCATGTTGACAGATGATGTATTTCTGTTAAACCAAAAGTTACACTTTAGCCAATCCCGTCGCTGGTCGCTTAGTGTGCTTATTTATTGTGTTTAGGGTTCCGTAACCGAAGGGTAAAAACGGAACTCTATTACTAAGACTCCGGCGTAAAGACGTATGTTTACAAGGTATGTACATATACCAAAATAATATTCTGTCTGCCTGCCTCTCTGTCTGTCTATCTGTTTTGTACCGATGAAGATGTTACCTACTGAAATTACTGGCTTACTTTATTTGATTAGTGCTAATAGAGTTTTTGTTTGTCTTTTGCTCCGGCTGATGTCAGATCAAAAAGGTTGGACTCATGACGACTGATGACCGAAAAAGAAGACAGCTATTATAATGAAGAGTAACTTTTATTTTATTCAAACGAATACGCGGACGAAGTGGCGATTACAACTAGTAAGTAAATTCGGAATAAATAAGTAAATTAACTTATATGGTACCTATTAATTTGGCAGTTATAAACGATATTTTAAGCTCTGAACAACACATTGACGATATCGTTGTGGTATACCGTCCTTTCCGGAGTTGTTTCCTGTTCGAGTCGCTGATAACACATTTTCTAAAATGTACTAGTGATGTATCTTTACATTATTGGAGGCACACTGTTAGATATTTTAACAAACCTTAATCTTCTAGTGATGCATCTCTAAAATAGCATTGCATGTAGAATCATTTGCCTAATTAAAGCTCTTTTTCAATGTATTTATTAATCTATTTTATATCTGGTTGGATGGTTATGGACTTAACTTGAAAATTAAAGTTTTACATCCTGTCTTATAGAAAGGATGGACAACAAATGATTGACATATGTACTAAACATTCATTGAAAAATTGAAAATAATTCATCTTTCATGATTGTGATGTATTCTGTTATTCGAGGCGGAGACAAATCCAACGAATCAAAAACCATAAGAATTGGTCCAGCAGATCTCGAGATAAAATTGTTTAACAAACCTGCCTTTGTTTTTTATATAATTACTTATAAATGAATTTAACTACATAAAAGTAGCCTAAGGTACTCCTTATTACATCAGCTGTCTGTCAGTTAAAGTCCCATCAAAATCGGTGCAGCCGTTTCAGTGATTAACGGGTACAAACAAACAGACAGACCAAAATTCTTAAACATAATATTTTGTGATATGGTATACTTTTTGAACATAATTATTATGCAATTAGTAAAAAGCGGTTATTTTAATATTTCATACAGACACTCAAATTTTATTTATTTTTATCAACAAGTTAATTCAAATTCTCAAGACGTTTTATATTACACTTTTCTTCGTTTTTTTAAACCTTGAATAGCCCACCTGTAACTTGAACCAAATAACCCCTCGACATGATATCAGAGACTTTTCTTATTTTATTATTTTATTGCCTTAAGGATACTTTTTAATTTCTTTCTTAATTATTAACCTAACTTAAACTAAGTACCTATAAGTCGAAGGGATGTTAACGAGACATCTCTATTAAAAGTATCGATAATAATTAATCTATAACAACTATGTACATCACTATGCACCCAATCGTAGTGGCTATTGCTCCTGGTTTGCCCTGTAGTGGTGTATGAGTAACGGCCGCAGCTGGGCTCCTAATTAGCTGAAAACGCGGCTTTCCTCGTAGATAACATGGATTTATAATGGCCGTGCCGAGGACATTTCAATCATTAGTGGGTTGTTATAATTGAGTGCGTTACGCAGTTTCACATCACCAGCATCCACAATGGCGGAACTTTAATGGTAATCTTAAAAATTACTAAAATTAATTTGAACATTTTGTATTAGCCAAAAAACGTTTGCTTGTATTTGGAATCTTAATGGTTGACACTAAATACTCTCTACCGACCCGGCAAGAGATTTAGCGTGAAAATATTTATGTATGTATGTATAAACAGCTAGTCATTAATTATGACTAAGTATGCCCGCGACTCCATCCGCATTTGATTTTAACTAAATAAAAGTAGTCTAAGTTACCTGCTCCTGAAAGTCCCGTCAAAATCGGTTCAGTCGTTTTAAAGATTAGCCGTAACTAACAAACAGAAATAATGTTTTTCGGTATATGTACCGTACATATGATATGAATTCAGTAAAAATCGGTTATTTTAATTTTACAGTCACTTCAATTTTAAGTAGGTATTTGTATAGATTAGAACGCACTAAAGCGATTCTTATTTTGATGTCGTCCATGTAACTAAATATTTTTGTTTTTGTTAATATTTCAAGAGCACTGAATCGATTGCAATAAAATGTATAATAAATTATAATTTTTAATCAGTTCATAATTGTTGGAAATATATTTATTTATTTATTTAAATTATTTATTGCACAAAATTAAGTACAAAGACGAACTTAATGCCAATAAGCATTTTCTCCCGGTTTACCCTGAGTAGTGGAGACAAATAAACATGGATGGTGCATTATAGTTAATCACAGAAAATTATAGATAACAATGACACAATTCATTAACTTAAAAAATGTAGTCCTCCTTATTCTGCAAATCAGCTGACGATCATTCAAAAATATTTCAAGGAAGAGTTATCAAGTTAGTGCTGAAAAAAGAAGAAAGAAACAAACTCATGCCAAATGCGGCTCATCGCGAGGCAGTTTGCTAGTAACAATCGCCAGCTGCCTTGCGAAGGGCAACACGTGACAGAGTTGATCATCATGCAGAAGCCCAATCGCAAAAGTTAAGAAGAAAGTGGATAGTTAATCAAACTAACTTTTCGAACATCTTTTGTAACATGTAACTTACTAAATATGTCTTATATAACCATATGTGTAAAATATACATATAATTTTTATGTAACATAATATATCTGAATTTCCAGATTTTAGAGGGAGATTGTGCCACGGTGATTGTATTTTTTATGAAACTTTTGAGTGTAGAATAAAACATATTAATCAATTTAATATAATAAGTATATTGAAGATAGTTTTTCAAACTAGAACCAACCCACAATACGTACCTAACTTTGTAAATAATTAAATTATTGTAACTAAGTAGATGGAGTTATTTTTAACAGATTACTAGTTTCACTACTTCACAATTTTAAAAGTAAAATTGAATTATCTAGAAAGTCACTTTTTGTAGATTGCTATAAGTTTGCAAAACTATGTCTTTGTATAATCTTTCTATGTCGTTTTAATATTTTAATTTATAATGGCTAAAGTTTGGATATTTTAAACGTATCGATCCGGTGGTAAATTTTAGAATTATATCGACGTTCATCACAAGAACCGGTTGTAATATCTATGTGATTTTTTCCATTCTATTCTTTTAGTCGAATACAGATACACAGCTCAAATTTAATTTGTAGATGGCAGCGCATTGTACCGCATGACCCTAAATTGTGCGTTAAAAAAGAAGTTATAAATAACTTTTACGGAGTTGCAACGCAACCTTCGGGGCAAGGACGGTAAGTGTGGTTGTCCATTGGGGTTTTGTCCTATTGTTTGTCGACACTGTTTCTATAGCTTTTTCGTTATATATGTTCTACTTCGAAGTTCATGCTATGCTGATTTCGTTTCTATATTAGATTTTTAATGAGAGCGTCAGTTTTTACAGTTTTTTAAATAAAAAAAAAATAGATTCATTTAAATTTTAACTAAAATTTATAGCAATTTTATATCAAATAGATTAAAAATATTTTGTATGGTATATATGGTATAAGACGGCGAATAAGAACTATTACAATCAGGAGATCCGCGTGCAGTCTCCTATAGATGTTGTGTGCCATAGATGTTGTAGATGCGTCACTGCCTGTGGTCGGACTGTTAGACCATATGTGCAAATCAACCGGCTACCCTACGCTCCGGACCGGAATAGGTAGGTGGGTTGATGCCTTCGCGGGCGAGTTGCCAGTTGCCACCAGTGCTAGTTGGTCATGTCGGAAGTAACCCAGTTAATCTATGCTCGCCTCTAATGAGCTGCTTGGTAGGGTGATAGTAGATGGTCTATTCTACACAGAGGACCGGGTCCAACATGAAAAAAAAATATAATTAATTATAAAAAATATGTATTTTTTTTAAATGTACTTTTAGAGCATTTAATTTTTTATTTCTTCTGGTATGTATATTCTTTCTAGGTCTTAACGTAGTTTGCTGTTTAACTTTGTTTTTGATAATTAATTAGTTCTGTAACTTCATTCGTGCAAACAGAAGTTACTGCAATTTTATTTTAAGTGGAGATATTTTAGCGCAAATTTAACCTGCTTTGCTTAAATTATATTAATTAATAGTAAATATGCATGTGATTTAGATATGGCCCAAAAAATAACGTGTAATCTTTATTAAGGAAGAAATATACCCACATAAATATTTTTTCCAATATTAATTTTTTTATTAATAAAATCAATTCTTTAAAAGCAGGATTTTTGAAATTTCCTCGCAAATTTCGAAAACGCAACTTTTTATATCCTTATATTTGCATCTTTGGGCATCATATGAAAATTTTCGCACATAGGGACAATACAATATTTATAATATATATACTTAGTGAAATTAATTAAGTGAAGTGTAATACTTATAACACTTCACTTAATTTCACTTCGTTGACAAATTATTGTTCTCACTTCTCAGTGAACGGTAACGTCACAAATAAGCGCGCTAAAATAGCGAATCCGAAAATTATGACAGTTTGGATGACTTTTTTAGCTTATTTATGACATTTTTGCAAGTATATTTTTTTCAGTTATATAATTACTTAATTAAAGTATTGTTAAAACATAAAAAAACATGCATATTCCTTAGTAGTTAGTAAGTTTGTCTCATGTGAAACTATAACCGTCAGGCAAACTAACTGACAAACATTCTTAAAATAAAAA
>DVZL01006841.1:0-11107 GCA_018236625.1 Lasaia peninsularis | reverse complement strand
TCGAGGTCATTTTCAATTTGATAAGAATTTTGCTAGTTTTTGTGTTAAATGTTGATATTCTATATATTTTTTATTTTTAATAAAGAAAACAATATATGTATAACCCATGTAATTCATTATTAACTAATTCCAATGGTAAGCATGGTAGGTGTTTAACATTTTTTTTATTAAACGTCCGTTAATTAACATAGTATTTTTAATAACGCCCAAAAAAAGGGTTTTAAAATTTGGATATTACCATGAAAATTATCCACCATTATCTCTTATAACTATATCCTTAGAATCGGGAAAATATGTTTAACATAATTAACGTATTATTTGTTCAGTTTAAGAAGCATTTCCGCAAAATATAACGATTTGAAATTAAGTGGGCGTTAATTGCCTCTAGTACCTTACATACTACTAATATCATAAACGCGAAAGTTTGTAAGTATATGGATAAATGTATGTATGGATGTACCTACGTATGTATGGATGTTTGTTATGTATGGAATATGGATGCTCGAGAAGCAGATGGCCTATTCAGTATTCTACCCTGAGGACTCGGACCAAGACGAAAGAAAAACACACTTATATTTTGCTGTGCAATCGAAGTATCATCAGGAAATTAAGACTGCACAAATTGTGTGTCTAGTCTATTGTGACTAGAAATCATTGTCAGTTTTAACAGTTTTTCTCAACGACCCGGTTCGAATGCCGAATCGATAGATCTAAGTTGGGTTTCCTTGTCATTATAATATAACGCACCCAATATGTGGAGTGCTCAGAAAGGCTGTTCAATTATTAATATAATTTTCTGACTAACTTTAAACTGTAGAGCCTTGAACATCGATGTAGGGTAGCTCGTGTGTCGGTCTTCTACAAGATAGGTACTAATATCGATGAGTGTGCGACAGACTTACATGTCTTTCCATCACCGAGACACAAGATGGCGGTCTCACCATCCTTATGTCGTAGGTGTATAATAGGTATATATTCCATCTAACCGCAGGAAAAGATTTGACCCGTCCTTCTTCATTCGAACGGTGGAGTGGAATTCGCTGTCTGCGAGTATGTTCCTGGATGATTATA
Source organism: Lasaia peninsularis (assembly GCA_018236625.1). NCBI lineage: Eukaryota > Metazoa > Arthropoda > Insecta > Lepidoptera > Riodinidae > Lasaia > Lasaia peninsularis. Next base: position 10,036 of record DVZL01006841.1, on the reverse strand, counting down.
ATCTGTCTGTTTACCATACACAATTACACGACGTCATACACAAATTATCTGTATAACTCAAATTATTAAATTCGAACTTTTTCCGCTGGGGCAACGCACACGGCCTAGTGTGAGTCTGTCTCGCGCATGAAGAGTTACGTGCTATCAAAAAATCACGTTTGTTGTATGGAAGCACCGATTATATTTATTTTTCAATCGACTCCAAACAGGGATTCCAAAATGTTAGAATAGACTGTTAGCTGTTTATAATACCATTTTTATTTTTCCAAATTATGGAACTGGCTGGAAAAATGTTAAGTTCCATTGGGGATTCTGAACATCTATCTGTGTCCCCAACGGAACTTAACACTTCATACCGGAGTTTTTCTATAGGCGCCCTGAAATATTTTTACAGTGTAGACAATTTCTGCCTCGCCAAACACCTGCAATTTACAAACAGTGCAGCGGCATTGTTTTCCAAATATGATATTTTGGGGTCCTTCAAAAAAAAGGTTAAGAACTCATTGTGAGACTGCCTGGTGTTGGAGCTTTAGTAGAAAGCTGAGATCCGCTTGCTAGTATATAGTTTGCTTCCCTCATCATAACGTTTAAAAAAACGTTCCATATTTTAAATTATAATACTTAAATTATAATAAAAGTCCCATTAAATTCGGTTCAGTCGTTTCAAATATGATATCGAACAAGTACCTATACAATGTACATTATATACTACCTTTTCAGTAGTCGAGGTTCCAACCCTGCCATGTAGGTACCAATGGGTTTTTCTAACTTAAAATGGGAACATTTTGAGAGTGTTCTGACGGTGAAACGGTTCGTGAGGAAACCCGAGATTTGTGGCCATTATGGCGACGGACTTGCCACCTGTCATCATGGAACATAATATCGTCGGTTAATCATTGATGCATACCTTATACGTCGTACCTATGGCTACATTTTTGGACCTTTAAACCTTCTTCTTTTTCCTTCAAAATTTTGACAGTGTTTTTTTTTGTATTGTATAAAGGCTACTTTTATGTTTTTTTGTAAAAAAAACATAAAAGTAGTCATTTTAACATTAAGTTGAACAATCCATTACAATATCTGACACTAACTAATCTCTTTCTAATTACGTCATATTTTGTAATTTCACAAAGTAGTTATTGGTATTGGTTAGTTTCAGCCTTGGTTGTTATCTCGAGTTTCAACTTTTGTAGCGTTGTCCATTGCGCATGCTTCGTTACAGCGATCGAAGAATCGAGGCTTCCAGCAGTGTTATCATCATTCAATAATATACCATTAACACAGGTAAATATTATGTATAATTGAGTTTTCTGTCTTATCTCCCTTCCTTAGCAAGTCTCGGTAGTAAATATCTCATATGTATTTTGTCAGAATTTTTAAACCGTGTCTCGTCAACTTTGAAAATTAAATCATAGTTAAGTCTATGAAATCTTTAAAATAGGTATACATAGTACCTATTAGTTATTGGCTTTTAGGTGTAGGTCGGTAAATCGCAATACATTTCTCAGTTTTTTTCGTCCGATTGTTTCCCAGGAAAAAATAATCTCACATATATCTATTATTTTCTTTTTTTTTTATCATGGAGCTTAAGAGAATAAAGCAATAGGTAAATAACATTAAAATTTAAAAGCTGAAAATTACACTAATATAATTCGTTCCATAGCTATCTACTTCGAAAATTCCATCTACAATTTCAGTAACATATAGGCACAACAGTTTAGGATAGGTAGTCACAGTAAATACCTTTGTTGAATAATGCGAATGTCTCATATAATTGGAAAAAGTCAAATAAGTTACAAACTGGTACAAAGGCTTAGAAATCCAATTTAATTAGTTAGTTCATGTTTGCTGTTAGGTATTGTGAAGAAGGAAAGATTAATATTTTATTTGGCAACACTGCGGAATAATCACTTTTTCTCCTTGTCACCAAAATAGCTCGTTCTTGCTCTACCTCGCTCCTTTTGTGACATTTCGTGAAACGTTTGTTACGTTTCCTTGTGGAAATTAATTCTAGAAATCACATTAGGGCATGGTCGGTAAAGTTTTTCATTCGAAAAACCGTGAAATAAAATATCTAATCGTCGCCAAGTTTTTTTGTGCCAAGTGCAACTAAACTATCAAGATTCCGCCGATACTTCAGAGCCTACCCAGTGGGTGGCTTAATTTGGTAAGTTTATCTTATTTTTTAACTAATAAACCAATAAGAAGACAGGAACAGTAAAAAATAAAATAAAATCTAGCAAAAAATAAAGCAATTACTTTTAAGACTCATTGTTAAACCTTGAGAACTGAACCCGATGAATGTACTAAACTAACAAGTTGGTTAGTGTATTTTATCTTTCTACTAATAATTTACGCCCATATTTCTCTCCTATCTTGTGGAAATGACTTATCATTAAGTTAAATAATCATAAATGTATTAAATGTGTACATATATTAGGAAAATGTACTATTTGTTCAGACATGTCATAAAAATTTACGTCATCTGTGTAGCTGAATAAGATTAATTTCCACAAATCTGTGATGAAATATTTATTTTTATTTATGATTTTTACGTTTAACAAATATATTTTTATATATTGTATCTAAAGAATGAAACTGAATGTATTTATTGTCCAAAAGTCACCTCTAGATAAGCATTACTAAGAATTGACATATGTTAAGCAATGAAACTTCAGCATACCAATCAATTTATGCCAATTGAATCTTTAAAACCAAAGTAATATTGTATGGGACTTAAAAGATGTACTTATACAGATCATTCATAAGATTTCTTTTATATTGAGAATACTCCAGTGTTGCTAGTGTCAAAAGATGATCATATAATTAAAATTAATGAATGATTCTAAACAATAATTTCTTATATAATAATTTATAACAAAGTGCTTCAAGGAAAATCTGATAAATAGATTTCTAAAATTTCACACTTTAAAAGTTAATAAAATTATTTCTCATTACTTAAAAATATAGTGTAACATGTAGATTCTCATATTCATATTCAGACAGTCCCTCCATGGGTTTTGTTACAGGTTATTCAGTTATTAAAGTGCAATTTAATACTTACAAAGTAACATTTTTTAATAGTACATAATGTATTTATGTAGGTATATACTATATACTAATAAACAGAGGCTACTATGGCTTTGTCAGTGTGACTTTCTGTGGCATTATTATTTCTGAAAGTGCTAACGTTTTTTAATCATATAGTCCATTATAAGCCGGTGATGAGTTTTTCATTTGTCTATATTAAATTAAAGTATAGTTTAGTTACTTAAAATTGTAACACCAGGTTATTAGAAAGTAAAAAACAAGATAGATTTAAGGTCACGGAAGTGCTGATATACACATTGTTCCGTCACCTCTAATTATACTGCTTTTTTATGTCATTGTTTAATGATAAAGTTATTTAAATTCAACAAGTTTTAACTGACTTGGAGCTGAAGTGTAAAACACTTAGAACAGAGATATTTTAGTTGACAATAAGAAATTAAGAGTTTTAACACTAACAAGGTTGGCCAAGAGAGAAAAATTACTGAATATTGTTTATAAATTTGCTTTGTCATAATAAAGCTACTCAAGATTAATTTCTCTGCTGGTTGCTCAATGGATATTTTAAAATACATGTCTATATATTATTAGATTTATATAATTTAGGTATCATTACTTAATGTTATTTGTATGTTTAATCATATTTTTATTATATGAAATATCTTATATATATCCAAATCTATATTGAAACGGAAAAGCGTGAGCAAAATTATATATTTATGTATTTAACATTTAATTTTTTTATGAAGATTATTATTGCATGTTTTTTTTTTTACTTACCTCTTTGATGTGCAAACACGCTTTTTCGTATCATTATAGGTCTGAATTAATTAAAATGGAGAAGAAAAGAGATAATTTTTTCCTGTCAAATAAGAAAGAGAAAAATGAAAAAAAACTGAGAGAGATTTTCCAGAAGACAGAACGGCAGAAAAATTTTGATAACAACAGAAATGGCCTTCAAGAAAAGAAAGATAATGTTGAAAAAAAGCCATTTGATAAAAAAACGTATCGTTTAAAGAAATACAGCAAGAAGTATAAATTAGAGCAATGGGAGGAGCAACGCAAGAAGAAAATGCTTCATCAATATCAAAAAAGTATGAAAAATGATCCTTTGGCAGGGAAATATGTACCAAAATCGTTTGATGAAGATGTCCCTGATGCTACTGAAATTGGAAGATTTGTGAGACATCCTGACCTTGTTGAGAAAGAAGAAAAGGAGCCTGAGAAAAATGTAAAGAAAAATTCATTTCTAAAAGCAAAAGAAAAGTTAGAGAGAGCCCTAAAAGAAAAATTAGATAAAAAGCAAGAACAAGAACGAGTTAAAGAAGAAAGAATGCAAAAGTTGCAGGAATATAAGAAGAAAAAGCAGGAGAGATTTAAAAAGTTGAGTAAAAAGACTAAGAAAGGTCAGCCTATTATGACAGGGAGATTAGAGATGTTGCTAGACAAAATACAAAAAGGCTCTTAGTCAGTTTATATGGCACTTCTTCTGTTTACGCTGTGATTATTCACATTGCTCAAACATTTTTTTTTTTATTAATTATTAAACAATATTAATTCGGCATTGTATTTTATGTAGATTTTCATTCTTCTTATCAACATCTCAAGGATATATATTTTACTATATATATATATATTTTTTTTTTTTTCTATGAAGCTGGAAAATAAGCTGCTGAATTTCCTGATGATGAGAAACACTGCCAGAGTGTGATTATTTTACACACAATCTGCTGTGTATTAAGTAAGTCCTATTAAAACCAATCCCACTTGTATTAAATTTTAGCCAGGACAAACAAACAGACCAAAATTTCAATATATTTTTAATAAAAATACTATATGACACAAGAACATAAAAAGTAATTGTGTTATTACAAATACTTTATAAATATTTTTTCTGATGTGTTTTGTCGGCTTCAAATTATTAATTCAGACTAGCAACAGTCTAGACCAGTTACTCACCTATATAAAAATCTCAAGATAATATTTTTCTATCTCACACTTTTTATATTAGCATGTATTTTATATCTCAATTTAAACAAGGTATTGCAATCTTATCTACACTTTTCACAGAAGTATTATCTTTGTATGTTTTACCATGTGTACTCTGAATTTATATAATTTAAAAAAGGATTTAAGTCGTAAAATCTTTGCAGAATAGCTGGAGGGTAATTATGTTAGAGTACTATTTTATTAAGATGTTAGACTAAGCTGCAAAAAATGCATAAAAACTAAAAATCTTTTATCAGGAATAAAAACTTATGTTAAATTGTGAGATTGGTGACAAAAAACAATATTCAGCTGTGTTGTGCCAACATTCTCCTACATAAGTCTGACTTAAAAATTTTCCAGAAAATAAAATATCAAAATACACAAACCAAATTATTATAGGTAGTTAGATAATACATGGTTTAATGTATTTGAATTTGACCTAATCTTGGTTTGGCCCCGAATTCTCTTCTGTATCGCAGAGATCATAAGTCGGTTGCTCTGAGCAAATACGCCTTTGTCAAATTCCATAAATTAGGAAGGCAAACTTGCTATCATCTGATATAAAATTGGGATAAGGTTAAGATGGAGAAGAAGAAGATATAGATAATAGTTCTTCAACAAATTTGGAAGAATTATTATTTTTGAAATGTAGAAATAGATATTATGATTTTAATGTGTTTGAGATGAATGTGAGGAAGTAGGATTGTCAAATAGGATCATGGTATGTAGGAAGCTTTACGTGGTATAAAGATATGATATTCACTTTACCCACTGGTGGAATAATCCAGTAGTTGCTGGAATATTCCACTAGCAGTTAGTCAGACTAGGTGAAAGAGATAACCTTTAAATTGTGTCATTTGTCTTACTTTTTTACCGTCACAAAGTTACCTTACTGCTTACTATATCACCTTTACATCATTGGACCTAATATTGTCGATTAATCATAGTTGCATAATAGTATGCCTTACTATACTACTTATGCCTATACCGTCGTATACTTACTTATGCCTACCCTTTCGGGGAAATGAAACCCAATCATTTGTTTTTTTTTTCTACCGTCACAAAGTTACCTTACTTACCTGCTTGCCATTTTCCAGTTCAAGGAATAGGATAGCCATTTAAGCATCAGGATTAAGCAGTTAGCTTCAAGTCTGCAGAACACAAATAACATATTGTGTGATTATTTCTCATTGTTAGGAATTCTGTCTGCTTATTTGCCTTTCTAATTTTATAAACAATCATATGTATGCATCTTATTGTATGTTTTCATCACACTTTTGATATAAAAAGTAATGAAATTATAAATATTGGAATCATATAATCAATCTTTATCTGAAATTATACCCATTCAAATAATAAATAACCCTGTAATGTTATTTTCTTATCGTATTCATGGTTTTATTATGGTGTATTGTTTCTTTATGTATTAATAGAAATTAATTGTGCTAAGTTTTGCTTAGATGTGAATAAATCAGTTTTGATGTTTTATTTTTGCATATAAAAATATGCATTTTTTATTATTTGACTAGCTGTGCCCACGACTTCTTCCCCATTTTTATTTAATTATTTATATGTACCACAAGTGGGGCTGCGTCGCTTTCAACTGACGTCCAGTCTAAAGCTGAACCCAATCTCATATGAATTCGATATGATACCAGAGCTTTTTTTAAATTGATACATATTATGTGATAACTTCTTTACTTGTTAAATTAAATAAACACTAAATGTTAAGTGAAGTCCATAACAACATATTTCTGAAAACTGCTTCCAAATAGGTTGAGCTGTTTCTGAGATTAGCGTGCACGAACAAAGTAAACGTTGTTTTGGGTTCTCTTGCGTATATAAAGCCTGTCAGCAAACAGTTACAGATTATATTTACAGATACTACTTGTAATACTTTCATAATAATAATATTGGTTAGTCACAGCTGTGTAGAGGTCACGGGCTGGGAACTTCTTTTATGAGTTATTACATTTTATCTGAAAAATATAAGGCAGGCCCTGACAGATGAAGCGATGGTATGAGAACCAATCAAATTGTACCTACTGCTCTCTGCTCTCCAAACCGAAAACGACAATGTCGAGCACTGACATGGTCGCACTTTGTTTAAGGTGGTACCAACTTACTAACTACCAGTTACGCGCTCCAGAAATCTTAATGACATTTAACGAGTGTGCGATGGAATCGTCACTCCCCACGCCGAATTGTGTTTCGTGGAAAATTTATAAACATTTTATATGCTAATATAATAAAATAGCGAGATATCTATTAAATATTTGGATTATAAATACTTTTGTTATCTTCATTATAATTGCTTTGCAGTAAAACGTGAAGCTTAGCGATATGAGAGTTCAAGGATTTGGAACAGTGTTTTTTAACCTGTAGACATACATCACCCCAAATTTAAAAAAAATAACCTGTTTTCTAACAAGGCAAGAAAAACTTTTGATTAACTGACAGGACTATGTCATAAACTCAGTGCGCGCCACTGTTTTGTTCTAGTTAGATAAAGGAACTAGTAAACTTAACACAAGTAGCTTAATGTACGTTAAGTTGGTTGGCATCGTTTGGAGTGTACCAATAGTTATATGGCAGTGTAATTGTTGAACGCACAGATTGACGATTCCAAAATAAATATCATTTGTATCCGTGTGAAAAAAACCGAGTAGAACTCGCGCATCGGTTCGGAATCGTATCGTTTAAAAAACAACAAATAAATAGTTTTTTAAATACTTTAGTTTTAGTAGTCTTATAATTGCGAAAGAAAATCATACTGTTTGTTGATTTGAATGAAACTTTACATAAAGACAGCTTATACATCAGAATAACACATAGGCTTTTTAGCCGACCACAATAAAAAGAGGATATGTTTTTACGCAATAAGCATTATTATATACAGGTCGGAAAAAAATTACGTTTTGTTAATTAACGCGGGCGGTAAGGGAATATTTAATATATTCGATAATCATGGGACATAACATCGTCTGCTATTTGTAGGTAGGTTAAATATTTGTAGCTAGGTAGGTAGGTAAAAAAAAGAAAAAAAGTTACAATCGGACTGAGATTTGATCCCGGGTTTCCTGAGTTTTCAGGCCCTGATTTACCAACTGAGCTGTTCTAATTTCGAAAATGTTAGCGAAATTTAGCTTTGTGTTCTAGACATAGGTTTTTGTTCAATGAAAACACGATTAATAAACGAAACCTGAACATAAAACCTAGCTAGATCGATTGACATCCCCCAAAACCCCCTGTTTACAAAACTTCAAGAAAATCGTTTAAGCCGTTCCCGGATTCGCTTATATATAGGTACAAGAATTGCTCGTTTAAAGGTATTTGCAGACTACTGTGTGGTAGAATATGTTGCTATAATCAATTAAATACAGATACAATTAAATAATTTTAATAATTTCATTCCATAAATCAAAAAGATAAATGCGAGCACTGACACGCTGCAGGAATAAGTCTTATCTAGTGGCAATCGGTTTTAACCTGCGGTTATTTGAACAACTTGGCGAGACTGTTATCTTTAATGTTTATGATATCCGGGCTTTCAGTTTATTTAAACAAAAGGTTTATGTGTCGTATAACTCATTAGACATTTGAATGTAAAAAGTCAAGTCAAACTACGTACCTATAATTCAACAATAGTTGTCTATCTGTCTTTTTTTATTTTATTCTTTTATTTAGGCTTTTCGGCAACGAAAAGTCGATGACAGCCTCATATGGAAATAGGTTACTTTTGTAGAGTTCCATACCCAAAAGATAAAAACCTATTGTTGAGACGTCGCAGTCTATCTGTCTGTCTGTCACCAGGCTACCTATATATCATGAACTGTGTTAGCTTGAAAGTTGAAATTTTCACAAATGTATTACTATTCCCGCTTTAAGAACAAATACTAAAAACAGAATAAATATTTAAAGGGAGTTCCCACATGACAAAAGTGTTTTTCTTGCCGTTTTTTATAGATACGGAACCCCTAGTGCGCGAGTGCAACTCGCACTTGGTCGATTATTTCAATTCTAATATTTCCTTTATAAATGAATATACTCTTTTTGCAGTTAATGTCTTAACATTAGTTCAATTAGTATGAGGTTAATTTGTATGATATCAATAATTGTATAGTCTACTAGGTGTGGCCGCGGCTTCGTCCGCGTTTTTTAATAAATTGTTTTAATTTACACATTTCTAAATCAAAATTCTAAAATATAAGTAGCCTATCCCTACTACATTCCTTTTTACATCAGCTGTCTACCAGTGAACATCCCGTCAAAATCAGTCCAGCCGTTTCAGAGATTATCGGGTACACACAGACAGACAAAAATTCTAAAAAATGTTTTGGTTTTGTACCTTGTTAATATACATATATGCATATAGTAAAAAGCGTTTATTTTAATATTACATACATACACTCCCAATTTTATTTATTTGCATAGATTATCTAATGCTGAATTAGTTGCCGCCCCGAATAGCAGGAGTATTCAAATGTCGACAAAGCAAATCGATAATTTGAACAATAAAACTGGAAACACCGGATTCAACATACATTTAACATGTCCAATAGGCAATAGATAACCCATGGCCATATTGTTCGAGTACGTTTTAAATAAGTAATCCGACATCTTAGGTTGTCCGCCATGTTGGATTTAGAGTGACGTCACATACCTTACCGTGTACCGTCATCCAAATTAAACGTGTCCACACAAAATTTCAGCCCTGTTAAATAAAAGCTTGTAAAAATATCACCCTTTTTATTATATTGGTGGTAATTCTGTTGTGTCAAATATATATTTTTTTTATTTTATTACTCCATATCTTCTTTTGAAGAAAAAGATAAAAGAGTTTTAGTCCTGTCAGATTCGTTTGTATGTGACACTTCTGCAGACGTTTAGTCTATGCCTCGGAAAAATGCGATTAAAATCATCATCGCGACAGAGCGTAAAATTCCACGCCTACCACCTTGATGCGTGGCGCTCCTCAACCGTGCGATTCCTAAGGCAT
>DVZL01006840.1:0-11108 GCA_018236625.1 Lasaia peninsularis | reverse complement strand
CATTAATTTTCTCCAAACGTGATCTGTGAAAATTTCAACTTTTATAGCTGTCACTATTTATGAGATACAACCTGACGGACGGACTGATAGGCGGAACAGCGGAGTCTTAAAATAGGGTCTCGTTGGATTGGATGTTATTCCGAATGAATCTTCAAGATTCTTATTGCGTAAAATACGTATACACTTGTACATAGTATGGCAATTGGTTCAAATTTCTTAAATACACGCACATACATATCTTCACGCCAGATTCCTTTGGATTGGCAGAGAGTATCGAGTGCCAAGTGTCACGATCCCGACATATTTGCCTAGCTTTCTCTAAGTTCATTATTGTCTTCATATAAACACGACGGCTTCGGAGGCTTTTGACACCACCTTCGGATAATACACGATCTTTTTGGTCGTGGAATGTCAACCGAGGTCTCCTCTGGTGCCTACAGCCATCCACATTAACTTAATTTAATGTTTCATAATTAACAGAATAAATTTATTGAACACCCAGATTCAAAAATATTGACACCTACGTTCAGGACATAAATGCCTGCCCCCGTCGATATTCGAACCCGAGCATCGCGGTTGGTCAGTGGCGTTTTGTCGACCAATGAGGCGGTCACACTAGCTTTCCGCCAAAAAGCGCAGATTTTTTTATTCAAAAAGTAGCCTTTGTGTTATTATGATGTATAAGCTATATTGTTGTAAAATTTCATTAAAACCCATTCAGTAGTCCTTATGTGAAAGTGTAAAAAGAGTCCATATACCCATCCATACTAACAAACTTCCGCGTTTATTATATCAGTAGGATATACATACAAAATTAGAATTGAAAATGTAATAATGGAATTAGTAACAAAATACATTTTTACGTCAAAAGTTGAAAGCCTAACGATGTATCTAAGTAATGCATATTTGCAGCCTATTGTAGATTAATCCATCATTCCGGAAACGCTGATATTTTACGGTGTATTTTAGGAATTGCAAATGGATTTTCTATTAATAAATCTAACAGTTCTATATATATTTTGTGAATTTAAAGCCAGTTAAATATAATATGGTATATTATTCATTTGTTGCGTTTGGTGAACCTTCCCATATTCATATTTTAAATGTTGCTAATTGCGCTGTAGAAAGCGAATCCGATCGGCTATTTCAAAAATAATTTTCAATCATAAGTTATATTTGAAAAAAAAGTACATGTGTTTCTCATTTGAAATATGAATATATTTATATAATTACGATAATATTATAATGTAGACGTAGATATAAGGGGAGTTTTGGAGTTGTTTTTGTGTGTTGGTTAGAACGGGGCTCTGTTACTAAGACTCTGTTGACCATTTGTCTCTCTGTATCCGGACTGTATCTCATGAACCGCGATGGCTGAAAATTTGAAAATTCCGCAGATGATATTGATGAATTTCACAGACAAATATAAAAGAATCGTGATATTTTTTCCTTTTATAACTGACGGTAAATAGTACGGATTTGAGGGTCATTTCGACTCGCACTTGACCGGATTTCCACCACTTCTGAATTATGATCAATTTATAAAAACAATGATCATCATCATCATCATCAAAATACATTTGAAATTAGCACAAAGACAAAAAATAAAGTTGTCTGTTATGTAAGACATTAACATATTTCCAAGGGAACCCTAAAATATGGCGGGCTAAAAACATAAAAAAATCACAACAAAACTTTTCCTATATTACGAGTTCTACGGATGAATAAATTTAAAATATTTTTATAAAGTCAAAACGAAAGTATGTTACGAAAGCCGTTCGCTCGTTTGCGGGTTCCGTATCAGGTTGATGGATTAGCCCAGGACGAAATACGTAGTTCATTGTTGAGATACATCGCCGAGCTCCGGCTTTTGCGGCTGCACTGTCATTTGCTTCAGTTGATTCGAAAATAGCAGCAACCGTCGCGGGCCAGCTATCTATTGTTTTCCTGTTTGGTGGAACGGACTTCGCCGCAAATAGAACAATAGAATAATGTCCAGAGCGCCGCACAAACATTTCATCGTCGCGAAATATATTTCGCTCAGAGTACGTATTTGCAAAACCGTTTGGACAATTAGTCAGGTGTCACTGTCCCTGTCGTACCCCGCTGCACTAAGCGCTGTGTTTAGTTAACGTAAAAATATCTCCGAGCGCTTTGGTAATATACTGTTTTATTACATTCTTGTTAACTCGAAGTTGAACTCTATGTGAAACTTCTACATATATGCATATTTTAAATGAAAAAAACACTTGTATTTCTTCACGTAATTACTGACGAAATAGCTGACAGGTTTCGCTTTTTACAGCATCATCAGAGCTGAAACTTTACGTAAGTTACGTACTATATAAATAATTTTCAACTACAAGTAATATGTGTAAAAGAACAAGTGTTTTTTTATTAAAAATATAAATATGCGGAAGTTTTAACAAGCATCAACTCATCCGTCACCTATACCTACTAAATTACAATTAGGGAAACTTAATTCATTTTAAAATTTTAATGAGGAATATTGTCTAGTGCTTTATTACATTCTTGTTAGCTCGAAGTGGAACTGTTATTTTTGAAATTATAATATAAAAGGGTATTTTGTTTATTATTTGCCGATCCTGACGCACATCGTCCGAACATAATATTTTAAATATATGATACTTAAAGTATCTGATTAGTACTTACTTTTACTTATACTATATTTTTCTTAGGATTCTTAACCTAAACCGTAGAAATGGTTTCTTCCAACGGTTAACTGTCATGGGCTTTTCAAATTTTATTTTTTTGCGGGGCCCTATTACTAAAACTTCGCCTTCTATTTGTTTATCACCAGGCTGTATCTCAAGAAACGTGATTGATAAAATTTTGAATTCTTACAGACGATGTATCTGTTGTTGCTGTAACAACTAAAAAATGTAATAAAATAAATATATAGCCGTATTCGCTATGTAAGATGTATGTGGTAAGAGATAACTTTGGCCTGTAGACCCCATATATGTTGTTGGATACTTCGCTATCCTACAGCAAGGGTGTCGGGCCTAATGTCTACTGTCCCTCATAATATTATGTGTTCGGCTTAGAAAGTGATAAGTATTTTCAAAGTTTACAACTTAATTGTGCGTTAGAAATTTGAACCGTGTTCCTTTCATGAATAAGCGACGTGTCCGTAACCCGTGTCATAGGGCTTTGATGAAAAGATGAACATTTTTCCCAAATGACCCGTCACTTTGACGTAGTGTGGGGAGGTCGGGAAATGTCTCCCACACTCGTTACTATAATGTGGGACTACACTTGATGGACACCCGGCGACGGTGGAACTATTGCCGCCGCCGTTTATCTCAACTAAAACGCCGTAAGCCTAATGTTTTATACATTATCCGGGAACGTTTCACTTTTAGCTTAATTGAAACCGGCCCTGAAATATGCTTAACTAGATGGCGCTGTCAGTTTCGCTCGTAAGTTTAGCGATTTTAAAGAAAATATTTTTTTTAGGATTCCGTATCTGAAAGGTAAAAAAGGACGCTATTTCTGTTTGTTACCAGGTTGTATGAACCGTATGGCTAGCTATCGTTAGACAATTGGAATTTTTATGGCATAATATATTGATGCTATAGCAACAAATACTAAAATTGAGAATAATGAAAACATTCCCCCCTCCTCCTCCCATACGATGAACCAATAGATGGCGCTATCCATATTTAGATCGTAGACTAATATTTCACTGTAGTTGTTTTTGTACGCAGTCTCAAGCGTTTCGTTGGTTATTCTAGAAGCTTTTTCTCTCTCACAGGAACATAACAATGGCGACTTCAAACAAAAAATATAAACAAGGGTAACAGGCTATGACTCAGTTAAACTTTTGTTAGAGTGTTGAAACACTAGAAATATTTAATTTCTTATTTGTACAGACAAAAGCATAATACTAAATGAACTAATACGAAACACGCGCAACTTGAAGTTGTGTTAACGTTTTCCAATATAAACACGCGAGCGTCCGCCTGCTTTGTGAATAACACGATGAATTGAAGTCTGTATATGTAACATTGGTACAATTTAACCGGAAAAGTAATGAGAATACGAAAAACTCCAATATCTCAAAACTGTAAAAAGTATTTACCGCGTTCCTTTTAATACGTAAGTCCAAGGAAACCTCGAAGCGTATTTGTTTTTCAAAGTTTCGCCGAAAATAAATTGGTGTCCACATTTTTCGCGAAAGTTTCCTTATGTTAGACTACAAGACAAATTCAATTTGTAGTTTTACATGAGTTTTTGGTTGGTTTATTTGTTGGGTTAGAAAAAGTCATAACTTCATACATAATTTAAATAGAAGGAACCCAACACTTGAAAGTATATAGTAAAAGAAAAGATTATATTTAAAGTTTGTGTGGGGTCAAGATATTGGAGATTCGGTGGTATAGTGTTACGCGTTTCGAACTTCACTTTCAGGAGTCCAGGTTCGAAACCCGCCATGTACCTATAAGTGCTCGTAGCACTCAAAAAATTTTTTTTAGAAAAACTTGATGATGACGGTGATGGAAAAACGTTTTTACGAAATCCGGTATTTGTGCCCTATATGACGACGAAATAGCCATCTGTCACATTATGGGATCTAATATCGTAAGCTAACTGTGGGTATATGTACCTCTGCTTACGCTGTCGGGGATATGGGCGTGACGATATTTATAAGTTTGTTAGGGTCAAGTTTTTGGCTTTAGTTTGGTAGGTATAAGTATTATGTAAGTAATAGGGGTGATTCTGTTATTCGCTTCTTTGTCGCCCTAACTTATCAGATGAACTTTATCAAATGATTAGCTCGGCTATCTAATCTAGAGGTTTGACAAGGTCACCAGTTTCATATAGACCGACTGCTATCTAACCTCTGCAACCCAGAAGGAAAACTGGGTCTTATTAAATAGAATTCATATACACGAATCTGGTATACACGATATTTTGCTTCACCGTAAGAGCACTCAGGAAATATAATTAAGTTTAAAAAATCTTTGGTTCATGGTAAGTGAGTTGACGCACCTGCAATAGATATGGTTTTCACGTTTGTCTCTCGGTAGCCATGGTTGTCTTTTCATCTGGGGACCCGTGTGCTTGTTTGTTGTTTTATTCTATAATAAGTAAAAGAAAGAGACAAAAAATATAGAGTAATGTCAGATTAGTTTGTACGTGATATTTCTACAGACCTTTAATCTACACCTCGAAATGTGTTAATTCATATCAGCTTTTGACAGTTATTACATATAGCAAATAATCAAGTAGACTACTTAAACTTATCGGAGCAATCCTTACTTCCATATTATACAAGTTAGACACGTCTAGATAACGTGTCTAAGGAAGGGAGAAGCAGTAGGTTCCACCCCGCCCAACAGCGCGAGTGCCGACCACGGCTTGCACCCCCCGTATGACCTACAACCCGGCTCTCAGATCACAATTGAATTAACAATTACAATGCAGGAGTTTCTCTTTGTCATCTCATGCTAGGTACAGACACCACGAGACTCACACGAAAAATGATTGCTGAAAGATGTTTGCCACAGCAAATGTTTTTATCCATGAGACTGGAAAAAAAACCGAATTCTATATTTGGGTAGCATTTAGGAACGTGCATTTTTTTGTCGAACAGAACATAGTTTACGGCCTATGCCCTATTTTTTTAAGTAAAAAAGTATCTTCACGCCTAATATCCCCGAAGGGGTAGGCAGAGGTGTGCTAGTATATCCACGACTCCTAAGTCCAGTAGATATACAAGAACAGGCTAAATAAATAACAGGAAAGATAGGCTTGCCACCTATCACATCAGGGCCCTAGTACCTTGGCTAATCGTGGGTGTGTTCTTGTATTTTTTTAAGTTTTAAGTTTATTAGTTCAGAATTTATAATTATAACAACTCTTAGTATAAAATGGTAGAACTACCATCATAAAGGCATAGGCTACTTTTTATTCCGTTTGCTTTATTAATATTGGTTATATTAATTAAAGTTTAAATGTTAAGGAATGTAAAATTATTATTGAAACTGTTCTTGCTATTATATATATCTACTTATTATATACTTAATATACACCAGGGCAAAACTGCTGGCAGGAAGGTAGTAATTAAATAGGCATAACTATACTTCAACTGTAATACGCTAATCCATTGTTAAATAGTGAAAAACTACTTAGTTTTTTAAGCATTGATAAATGATGTGGAAGACCTGAGCCAGTATATTTTGTCTTAGAGTTGTGTCTGTGACTTCGTCGATGTTTATAATTAAGTAAAAGTAGCTAAATTACCTTGTTACATCAGCTATCTACCAGTGCAAGTCCCATTGAAATCGGTAAAAATGTTAGTTTAGTATATGTATCATGCATAAAAATGCTGTCAGTAAAAAAGTTATTTTAATCTTACAGACACTTTATTTTTGTGGAAGATATATAGTAATATATTACTTTGGCTAACTGGCAATGTAAAAAAATATTTTTAAATCATTATAAACAATAATTAAACAGTTAAGTAAATCTTCAAAATAACACTAAATACATCTCGTATTAAACATTTGCACCATATTTGTACTCGTATAAAAAGTTGAAAAATTTAGGACGGAAAAGGGTACCTTTAATGTGTGATACGAGAAGGTCTTATGTTATTATTTACAATGTCTGGCCGCGGACTCGACCCTGTCCTGTTTAATTAATGCCACTCGTTTTCCCTACCCGCCTAGTGTTACAACAATTATACCCCCAACCTCATTACAAAGTTCACGGTGGAATGAAAAATGTTGTGCGCGTGCGGGTGTGGGTTTCGCTGGGCCCTTTTTTGTTCCGGTTCCCGTCTGTCCCAGAAGCCCTGTGTTTGTTACACTTTATCATTTCTAACTATTATGATTATTACATTTGTACTCTTACAGTATGATTATAAAATTTTCAAGTATATGTACGATGTGTATTTATTTTATTTCATTTAAAATATTATATGTATTGTGTACTAGCTTTTCGTCCACGGCTTCCGATTTATAATACTTATTGCGTAAAAACACACCCTCTTCTTAATGTAGTCGGTTTAAAAGTAGTCTATATGTTATTCTCATGTATAAGCTATTATACTGTAAAGTTTGATCCAAATGCGTCCAGTCGTTTTTTCGTGTAAAATTAATAAAGATCTATTTATATGTTCATACTTACAAACTTTCGCGTTTATAATACTAGTAGGATAGCCTATTTGCACCAATACCCTAATTCGTAGAATCTATTTACATGTCTTTGTCTTGCAAAGGTCGTCTGGGATAAGACCGCCTTTGTATATTCATTAATTCTTTGATTGATTCATTAATTCATTGTTCGTACTGGATTCCGAAATGTTTGTGGTCTAACGCTCGTGGACTATATTCGTAAAAGTGAAGTCAGATGAAGAGTGGGTGAAATAAAGTGTCAGTATAAAAATGAGAAAGGGCATGTACCGATGGTTCGGTCGTGTAGAAAGAATGAAAGATGAAAGATTGACAGAACGAATATACTATGTGAATGTGGATGACTGTAGAGTTTAGATATCCTAGAAGATATATAGACCTAACCTACCTAACTACCTATAGTATAGACCTAAGTGTATATCCGAGGGTGGTGTCAAAAATCTCTGAAACATCTCATCAGTGTAAGAATTTTTAATAACTACTAATTATCATATATTTCTTCTTTATAAAGTATACATACACAAGTATGAACTAAGTATAGGTAATTTTCTTAATCAAGCTGAACACACTAAGTGTTACGAAAATTATAATTCGCCTTAAATATACCGCCTCAGAAATAATTCGTTACTAAATCTCTTTTAATTTCAGGGCGAGATTCCTCCGTTCTTAATTACATATTAATCTATTCTCAGATTTACATTTAGCGAACGTTTCGTCAGACGTAAAAAACCGATGATTTTAACGATCGTTAGTATTTGCGGTGCTTCTCTCGTCCGTCCGTCCGTCATATTTAATTGTCGATATTTGTCGCGTTTAGCAAACAGCGCAAAGCTTGTAATAAATATTGTCTTAATTGTCGAATGAGACAGCGGACAAGCACATGTATCTCCTGATGAGAAAAGACAAACGTGGCCTACAGACACCATAGATATTGTAGGTGCGTCACTGTCCTGTGGCCGGGGTGTTAGACCTGCTGTGCAAGTCTACCAGCTACCCTACCCTCTGGACCGGAACACGACATTGCCATTATGGCGTTAGGAATAGGTAAGGCGGTGAATCCCTACCCGGGCGAGTTGTTGTACAGCACTCTACCGCCAATAGTCTTATTGGCGATGACCTTGATAACCTAAGCTCGCCTCTTACGAGCTGCCTGGTAGAAAAGCAGATGGTCTATTCTACACAGAGGTCCTAGAATAACACGGGAAACGCGATTATGTATTTAGAAAATGAGAAAAAAGACAAGCCTTTGTACAAAATTTCATCAAAATAGGTTTAGTGGGTTCGTGAAAGCGTAACAGACAGACACACAGAGTTACTTTCGCATTTAAAATAAAAGTATGAATTGACGGGGTATTCGCAAAACAAATACTTGTACAAAAAAAACCATAGACAAACCACAGACATTATAACAGACACAATATAACCCATAGATATTATTACAGGTTTGACAGCTGTGATTACATAGTTATACGTCAAAACGAAAATAATAATTAAAAATAGCTTTGCGTTTGTCTATGGTTCGTGCCTAACACTCTGATATTTAATCAAAAGTCGTTTATTTCGCAAGCAAAAACACACTAAATTGGATTTTAACGGATACTTGATAACTGTCGGTGTGAACTATGTTTAAATACTAATAGGGAGTTTAAAAAACCATTTCGGTGAATGATGAGTGAGACCTCACGACCATCAATCACTCCCTATCTCTAATCTATGGCGTTGATTTGATAATACATTTTTTATGGGTTTGAAATTCAACGTTCTATCATCGAGGTTGGGGGATCGTTTTTACCAGTTTCAAAATGGAACATGTTTTATTATGGTTTTTTAATGTATAAATCAATCTTAATACTTTTGTTTGCATTCGCTTTTCAATTGGTCGAATTTTTTGATGATGATTGAGATTTGACTAGTGAATTATGAGTATTTTTTACAACCAGCCCACGACTCATGTGTGAATGTCATGTCACATACTAATACCACCAAAAGTTAGTATTTCTGTATTGGAAAAAAATCTCAAAACAGTCTCTAAACTATGTTTTAACCGCCAAAAAGACAAAAATCGATAGTATAACCAAGCTTAGGTTTTAAATTTATCCCGTATCTCCAAGTTAATGGAATAAAAAGTAGCCAAGAAACCAGGAACCACTGGCCAGATATAGTCCAGTCTGAGAGGATCTGATGATGAGATGTTGATGATGATGATGATGATGATAATGATGACGAATAGTTCTAAATGTTCAATGATCCTCATACATTTAGGGTTTCGACTCATGACGAACGTAGGACGTAGTTCGACCGTTAATAGGGAGGGTTTTTATGGTGTGGAAAAAATTACAGAATAATTTGTTAAGTATTCAACAAAAAGTACCTCCACGCCTATTACCCCCGAAGGGGTAGGCAGAGGCATGCTAATGTATCCACGACTCGTAAGTCCAGTAGATATACTAGAACACACTCACGATAAGCCAAGGTACTAGGGCCCTGATGTGATAGGTGGTAAGCTTGTCGCCACTTCGGGCACATTCCGATTCCGGACAATGTAATGCTTACTCAGAAAAATCTGAAAAAAAAATTAAGAAAAGTTGTCCGACCTGGGAATTGAACTCGGTACCCTACGTGGCTAATGGTCTTGTACCCTCTCTCACGGAATAAATATGTAGGATACGGGATAGCCTATAACCTACATCGGAACATAGGCTACCCGCTCTCTAAATTTCGTCATGATCGATTCAGTAGTTTTAGCGTGTATCGCGACCGGGATACACAGACAGAGGGACTACAACTCAGAAAGGAAACCAGGCTTAATCCTAGATTGCTGCTAGTGTATGCAGCGTCATTTAATTAGTCTTGCTTTTTGTTATCACGACGAAAATTTTGAGAAACCGATTTAAAAAATCGACTGTTTTTTAATATCTTTTGCCTCCGAACTTTCTAATGGATGAACCGATTTTGATGATTCTTTTTTTATTTCTATTCTGGTGTTTTCTTTGTTATCCTATTTTAAAACATTTCCGTCTTATAATATCGTGGAAGACTTTTTTTTTTCAGTTTTACTGAGCTTCAATTAGAATTACTTTGAAAACGCTTCTAAAGTTTTACTCTGATTAAGTTAAAGAAATAAAAATCCTTTCAAGATATTAACTTAACAGCGGTTTGTAACTTTGGGCCCATATATTTGACTTGGGAAATTAATTTGTTTAGATTATTCGAAAAGTTTTATACTGGTCCCTAAGGGCTGCTCTTGATTTAATCACGGTGGTGTTTACTTTTACGCCTCTTAAGGGGCTTAGTTTTCAGGACCGCCCTTCGCTCTTAATTTGAAGCGACTGCTCGCGTTTGTCGTGTTACGGAAAGCTCATTTTTAGGATTCCAAGATAGATAGCTAATATAATAAGGAACTACTTAGGCTACTTTTATTTTAGAAATATATAAAATAAATTAAAAACGCGAACGAAGTTGCAGGCACAGCTAGTATAAAATAAAAATATTGATTTTTTTTTGTATAACTTTGCTGTATCGGAGAATATCACGTTTTAATTACTACCTTTGAGAGTGTTTAGTTTGAATGTCATGTATCGTGGATGTTTTTACTTCGCTTCGTCCGTCAGACACGAACTCCTGTCTCCGGACGTGACTATTAGGACATTTATGATAATCTTTTATTAAATAACCCTTCAGGCACGCAGATTCCCTGGTGGGAGGAATTATACGTCACCTGCCCCACACATAGATGATCAATAGACGACATGGCAACATCTAAGTAGTGCGGGACCTGGGTGGTAGTAGTTGTTGCAACGACTCGCCCGGATCGTTACCACCGCCTTACCTATTCCTGCCACAATAGCGACAGTGCTCGCCATTGCCGTGTTCTGGTTTGGAGGGTAGGGTACCCGGTAAACTTACTCACGCAAGAGGCTTACCATCCCAGCCTCAGGTTGGCAA
>DVZL01006839.1:0-11108 GCA_018236625.1 Lasaia peninsularis | reverse complement strand
AAATTATTTTGTTAAAAACTTAAGTTTGGTTTTCTCCCCCTGTAACATGAACTCTTCATAACTTAGAATTATTTTCTCGTTTTTAGTTGTACAAGCAATAAAAGCGTGTTATTTAGTTTTTTTAACTATTATTTATTATTTTTGAGTTTAAGGCATATTATAAACATATTTTTGGAATAAGGTTCGTAATAAATGAAACTATTTCAGTATTTCTTAACTTTCAAGGACCTTTGAAAGTCCATTAGCACAAGTCCTGTATTTAATAATCATATTGCATACATTTTCCATCTCGACATGTGTGCAAGGTTGTATCACTGGAAGCGCCTTTCAATTCTTGGTAATTTTAAAAAGCTTAGTCATAACTATTGTATGACTTACATAAGTAATAGATATTTCTAGTTACGCGCAACTTTTCTCGCGTAATTTCTCGAAACTTTTAAAAAATATCTTTAATGTGCAGAATTTATTCCTTTACGATGTCATATTTAAAAACTCTCGTTAGTTACACCATTAAATTGTACGAAATTCGCAGGTAAGGCTAGTTGATTCAATAAAGGCTCTAGAATTAACTCTAACTTGACTGGATTTTAAACATACCTTATTTTATTAAGGTTCAAGCCCGGGATTTAATTTTTATTCTCTTCTTGGGTATAATACTCTTTAAGCTTCAAGCTTAATTTAAGCTTTCCTGCGAGGGTTAATATTTTTAATCAACTGGTCATGTAAGGCAGACCTTTTTTGTTATTTCAGAACCTTTTTTCAACTTTTTTTATCTTACTTAAGAGAGAAAAGATTTTTTATTATATTTTAACGTATTTACATCTATAAAAAGTGTCAGAGGCATATGCTTATGCACCTACAATTAGCCAATAATATTAGGTCATATGCTCTGAATAAATTGCTTTATTTACCTTACCCAGACCCCACCTGGATGGGCTCTGTTTACCTAACCCGGGTCTTCAGAACTAAGACCGAGAATTTTGTACATCACAACGATGTAGGCCAACGTCATAATCGTAATTAATGTTTTATATCTATTCATCTAGCAAGTTAAAAAAAGGGTATCTAACGACCCAAGAAAATCGATACCACATAATTTCTGATCCTCTTGTGGCAGGTCCTACCAATACTACTAATTTGCTTGTTAACGTCAAATTTTTCCATTTGTAAATATTATTCTCCAAACTGCGGCCGGACCCGTGCTTCACCTAGGTCCTCCACATTTTTTTTTTGTTATTGACTATTTTGTTGCTAACCGAGTGGTTTTTACAACACTATAGTACTATTACGTTTAGAGTTTTTTTAAGTATTGCGTTTGTGTGTTAGTATGAGAAACGGTATAAGTGTAATTTTTTTATTAAGTAATTATTAACAATGAAATTCTATAATAGTTTTAATCGAAAAACATAACGTTGCCTGGGATTGTCTCAGTGCCTGTAATGGCGTTACTTGTGACCTCGTCGGCTAATTGTGGGTGCACATGTACCTATTTCTTTAGGGATTTGGGCAATATATTTTTTAAATCGTGTAACTGAAGCAACCGGTCCCTACAATAATAAATCAGGGTTATGTGGTGGAACTATCCAGGGTTCATTTACAGCGCCTTAGGATAAATGGGCTCCATATAATAGAAAAGTATTAAACGTTCTAGCTTTATAAGATGTAGTAGAGCTCAGGAGTTTTCGAGTTCAGTATACCGATTTTTTCTAGAACACATTTTATTTCTAGATCTACTTATATATTGCCTCTGTAGTCAGCGTAATCGGTGTCTGACTTTGATATACGAAGTCCCGGGTTTCAATTTCTCGGGCAACTTTTAAGACCATAGTTGTTGTAGGTGCGTTGCTGTCCTGTGGCCGGGGTGTTGGACCTGATGTGTAAGTACCGGCTCCTTACCCTCCGGACCGGAACACGACAATGTCATTGTGGCGGTCGGAATAAGTAAGGCAGTGGATGCTGCACAGCACCCTACCACCAGTGGCCTTGTTATCAATAACCTTGATATACTAAATGTGACATTATATGCGAATGCTCGTCGGTCAGAGAGGTAGAATAATTATATTGTAATGCTCAAAGGTGAATTTGGGATTACCATCCTATAAATAAAATAAATAAATATCTTCACGCCTATATCCTCGAAAGGGTAGGCAGGGGTACAATCCAGGGTGTCCTCAGGATGTTTTGCCACCGAAAAGGTAGTCCAAAACCTTGATGCCTTAGTTAGACTTATAACATATTTGTTAAATTTGAGACTCAACTTGGTAGCACCCTGTTAACATCTTAGGTGTCTATAAACGATTTACATAAATTTATAAACTTTCAATTGCATCAAATAAACTTTAAAAATGTTTTTTTTTGATTGGTAGCGAAAGCATGGATCATGCAAAATAGGTCTCGTGTTCAACTGCATCGATTTACATGTAAATTAATGAATACATTTTCGGGTTTTTGTAAAAAAAAGGCATTTATCTCTTCGAACGAACAGTAACATCACAATATATTTTTGAAAATTTGATATATCTTTATATAAATATGGGTTCTTTTAAGATACATTGTGATATACACTCAGTAAATACAACTTTGTTTCTATATGTGACTATTGTGACCGCCTCATTGGCCGAAAGGCTAGCGTACACGCTTAACCGCATCGACTAACCACGAGGCTCGGGTTCAATTCCCGACGGGGACAGGCATTTGTGTGATGAACATATATGTTTGTATTTCCGGGTCTGGGTGTTTGTTGAATTTATCCTGGTATCTATTTAATTATTTCTATGTATTAGTATCGTTGTCTAACACCCATAACACAAGCATATAATTTGCTCACTTTGGGGTTAGATCACTTTGTGTAATTTGTCCTGTAATATTTATTTTATTTATTTATATTACCTTAAGCACGCAAATCGTTATCTTTTATTTATGTAATTAGCATAGAAAAAATGTGTGTCTGTTTATATTACCGTAAAAATAGTGTATTTGAA
Source organism: Lasaia peninsularis (assembly GCA_018236625.1). Classification (NCBI taxonomy): domain Eukaryota; kingdom Metazoa; phylum Arthropoda; class Insecta; order Lepidoptera; family Riodinidae; genus Lasaia; species Lasaia peninsularis. Next base: position 8,127 of record DVZL01006839.1, on the reverse strand, counting down.
GAAACAGGATTCGCTCTATGGGCGCATCGTAGGGCTGATGATTTTGCAAAAACATTATTCCAAATGAAAAAGTATGGATCATTGTATCAAAACAGAGCATCTCATCCCTCTCATACATCCATATATAAATAACACAAACAGAAATGCTACGAAAAGTGTTAGCAATTTGTTCCCTCTATGTACATAAAACGTCGCGTTTTCGCATTCAAATATAAATATTTTAACATCAAGGTGCTAAGGGAGGTCTGGGAGAGCAAAATAATAAATTTGACTCGAGGCGTCCTTTAGTCGGCTTTTATGGGTAATATACAGTAATGTAGTTCTCTATTACGACACAATTACTGAGCGTATAATGCCCCATATGCCTAAATGACATAAATTACTGTAATAACATAAATAAAAGTAGTAAATGCTAATAAAAAAGAAAAATTTAGAAATAAACAATCAGTACAGTTCTATATTACGACACAATAATTACTGAGCGTATAATATCCCTTAAGACTAAATGACATAAATTACTGTAATAACACAAATAAAAGTAGTAAATGCTAAAAAAAATTAGAAATAAGTAATTAATACAGTTCATTATTATGATAAAATTACCGAGCGTATATGCGTAAGTGACATAAATAATTCTAATTACAATGTAATAGGTACAGTTCACTATTATGACACAATTTTTGAGCGTAGAATGCCCCATATTCCTTAAATAAATTACTGTAATAAAATAAATAAAAGAAGTTAACACTGATAAAAATCAAAATTTTAAAAATATAATTATCGGGGTTAATATTCCTTCGGGGTTAGCGTTAATATTTATCACTGTACTATTACGATAAGTGGAAGGGTTTACTTGTATAAGAGACTAAATATTCCAGTAATAAGTTGAATCCCCCTTTGGTGCAACGTGTCTCTCTTGATAAATATTCGAATTTCATAAAATGTTACGAATTGCATTTTAAAATTTCATATTCTGACATTTTTTTATCAAAAACATCGAAAATGTTTAAATAAACTAAAAAAACATTATTATTTCGTATTAATAAAAACAAACTACTTAATACTATACAACTCAAAAAGCCTGATAACATTTATTTGGGGATCTATCTCTAAAACGTGACCTATCTAATGCAAAAGAATCTGTTCATAATTGGCGGAGTAATCACATAAGAAACATACAAAACATACAGTCGAATTGACCTACTTCAGGAAGTTGCTTGAAAAGTACAAGGTTTAAAATTTATTCTGTTTTGCTCACAACAGTACCTAGAAAATGTTAGTGCAATTAATAATAGTGTGTAATAAGTATGAGTACGGTAATCCTTTCTCGCAAGCTTGTGATCTTTGGCTCGCCTAGATACACGACCCGCTTGGCTAATGGCCATTCGGTATATGTCGTCTTTAATTATGAGCTAAGGCTGTGTGGAAAGCTACCTTTGTCGTTTAAATGTATAAAAATATAAAGAAAAAATAAAATGTCAGAAAAGTAATTTTACAAAAGGCGAGCATTTTCTTCTAATCTTTTAGCCATTAAAAGAAATACAAGTACATGCTTAAGGATTAAAACAAAAAACCTTTGAATAAGTATATTATTGCATTATATCACGAATGTGTGTTGAAATTTCCACAGATTAAAAATATTCTTAAATATAAAATAATGGTGGCAATTCTGCCGTTTTAAACTAAACTTATTTTTTAATTATAGCTAACTTCTTCTAACGCAAGTAAAAGAAAAATACAAAATATTTTATGGCTGTCAGATTATTTCATATACGTCAAATCCACAGACTTTTAAATGTATCCCTATAATATATCGACTAAAACCCGTGAATGTTTCTCTCTATATTTGACACGTCTAAAATGTTATATCTCTTATTTTTATTTCTTTATGAAAAAATGTTAGCTTAACTACAAGTGAATTTGGACGATGTGCAACAGATTCGGCACCGTTGTTTATTTTTATTTAATATAAGAAATTTAATTGTTTCAGGATAAAAAATAGCTCGTATCAATATCTAAGGTTAAATTTATTTCTATGCTGAAATTAATTTAAATCCAGATCAGTCGTTTTCACCTTAAAACCGAATATAAACAAATACATTTCCACATTGGCATATTAGTAGGGCTAATCCCTACGTTTTACTAAAGGCATTGTGTTTCGCCAATCGTTAAAAGTAATAACTGCCAGGTTTCGCATTTTTTCCTAGAGACAGCATTTACAGCATTAAAGTCATTTGAAAATTATGGCTATAGTTGTAAATGACCTAATCATCTAAAAGTCATCGTGTTAGGGTTCCGTATTTTTAAATTTAAAATTAAGTAATTTTTTAATGGATAAGACAGCGAACAAACACACGGGTCTCCCGAGAGACAACTGTGGCCTATAAACACTAATGATGTAGGTGGGTCACTGTCTGTGGTCGGGCTGTTACACCATATATATGCAAGTATACCGGCTACCCCATACTACCCCATACTATACTCATTATGGCGGCAGAAATAGGCAAGGCAGTGGACTTGCTGCACAGCACTCTGCCAACAGAGATCATGTTTAAAAATAATTGCGCAACCCTAAAAGGCAGTAGGTACTTGGTTGTAGTTGATTAGGCAATTTACAACCATAGTCATAAGTTGCCAAAGTCATTATAAACTCAAGCAAGGTAAAGCTTGCCTTGCAGATTATTACTGTTTTGCAGCATAATAACTACAAATGGTCCATAATCAATGTCATTTGCTAGATTAACGATAACCCTTTAGAGGCATTTTTAAGCAAAATCGTATAAATCAGACAGTTAGATACGCAAATATCCTTGTAGTTGATTATGCTGTTTTGGTAATAAAATAATAAATGTAAATGAACCCTAATAAATGTTGTCTAGTAGATATTAATTTTAATTATGCGTTTTTTATTTATTTCACAAGGATACTAACACTTATCTATTTTGTTTATACTTGTTGTTTTGTAATAGAGTTGTGATTACTTACATAGTTATCAGTCAAAAGCAACTTAATACATTTCTCTAATTATACATTTAAAAAAACTTGAAAATCAGTTTAAAAGGATCAGATTGTTATATAATATGCAACGGAAGAAAAAAGTAGCGAAAAAAATACTTGCCTCGCTTTATTAGTATGGGGATTGTAATGTTAATGGCTCTGAGAATAGAGAAAATGAATAAAATGAAGCGAAATAAAAATTAATGAAATAAAAACAAATGAAGCGAATTGAAATAAAACTTTGTTTTTAAGAGGTTCTTACAATTAAACTCAATTACAAAACAAAAATAATATTCAATTATAAGTATTTAACTACATTGTGGTGTCCAATTTTTATATTTAAATTTATTTGTTCGAGTGTATTTCATATTTATTGCTATTAAATTATGATATTATGACCACCTTGTTGGCCGAGTGGCTAGCCTACACCCCTAACCGCATCGACTTACCGCAAGGCTCGGGTTCGATTCCCGACGTGGAAAGGCATTTGTGTGATGAACATAGATGTTTGTGTTTCCGAGTCAGGGTGTTTAATAAATTTATCCTGGTATCTATTTTAGTATTTCTATGTATTAGTATCGGTGTCTAACACCTATAACACAAGCATATAATTTGTTTACTTTGGGGTTAGATCAATTTGTGTCATTTGTCCAGTAATATTTATTTATTTATTTATTTATTTATATTTTGAATAATTTTTATTTTTTAGTTACTACCACTTTCGTATTGCAACATATTGTAAACAGTGATAGGAATAGGTAGTGCCTAAACTTCGAAGAACAGAGACGAGAAATGGAGACTTCCTTAGGACTATTTTTTTTGGGACATCTATCCGAGGATTTGAGACAATATTAAAAAAAAATGTTATTTGGAACTTATTCCAATACAAACTAATTCAAACGAATAACGTAGTTATTCGTCTATATTTACCTAAAACTTGGGAGTAGTAAACTAAAGTTTATTACTCCTTATTATATAATATGTACTTATGCATCCACGATTAACCGTTCCTAACCTACTCTTTCTGGGATATGGGGGTAACGATATTTATTATCGATTATCGAACTTATCGAACACAAATCTTATCTTAGGGAATTGAGGCAATTAATTTTTTTTCAGATAAGTTGAATACTCGGGAATCGAATCCATAACATCGTGCGTCAAAGTCAGGCATAACCACAGAGGCGATAAAATCACTACATAGTATAAAACAAAGTCGCTTTCTCTATCCTGTATGCTTAAATCTTTAAAACTACGCAACAGATTTTGATGCGGTTTTCTTAAAAACATAGAGTGATTTAAGAGGAAGATTTTTATGTATATAACATGTATACCCGTGCAAAACCGGGGCGGGTCGATAGTTATAATTAAAAGAAATTATCCTACCCTTTGTCTCTTTGTTGTAAAGTGAAAAGTAACAACTCATAATGACAAAAAAATGTTAAAGGTCCAATCACGTTTTGCCTAATCTTTGTTTGTAAACGCTTTGAAAAGCATCTGTCCTTTGAATAGCATCTAATTAGTATTTTGTTCGATCCATTATGATGCTAAGCCAGCCGCAAAACAAATGGTTTCATAAATATACATTTTTCTCCATTATCCAGTTACACAAAGAGCGATTTTTCATAAGAACAATACGCTGTGAAAAGATATTTATTTCTGGTTCGAAAAATATTTTCATTATCTTAAAACCTAAGATGTCGAGATTAGAATTTGTCTATACTTATATTGTAAAGTATGGAGCTTTGATTATTTGTTTGTATTATGCTCTGAAACTACTATATGAAAAACTTTTAACAAAAAAATCTTATAAGGAACATTTAGTTTTAATAACGTTAAAATTAAATAATTATTACAAAAAATTATTAGGATTTTATTTAGCTCGCTGAAAATAAACTAAAGCACAATTTTAATTTTAATTTAATTTCTCGACAACTTTTAAATTTAATTGATTTATGAATGACAGAAAAAAAATCAAAATATGTATTGCAGATAGAAATATTTCTAAAGGAAAACAAAATTGTGGTTTTTATTATATTAATGCCATTTTTTACATTTATCCAATTCCCAGGTCGGGCAACTTTTCTTAAATGTTTTTCAGATTATTCTGAGTAAGCATTACATTGCCCGGGATTGGTATGTACCCGAAGTGGCGATAGGCTTACCACCTATCACATTTTGGGCCCTAGCATCTTGGCTAATCGTGGGTGTTCTAGTACTGAACTCACGAGTCATGGATATACTAGCACACCTCTACCTACCTCTTGGGGGATAATAGGCGTGAAGGTATTTTTTTTATTTTCGTTCCATCCATTATTTATTTGAATGGGACACATAATATTAATAACGAAAAGCAGCCCGTCCACAAACCGGTTTCGCTGACATATGAATGCGGCATATTGTTAATTATCCGCTGCAAATTACCCGGTGGCTGACCGCGCGTCGATATTCATCATAGCATGTTCCGCATTTTGTGTAGGTACATTACGTTAGATTGCCTCAAACCGTACGTTGTAATAAGGAAAGAAATGAAAGTGTTTAGATTGGCCGTGACATTGGACATAATAACATTATAGCTATAATCTGATCGTCTTATCTGTGCCCGTCATTTCTGGTGCTGAAATAGGAAACCAAAGTTAGGATAGCTATCTCTGTTTGTTACATTTCATAACACGATAACGGCTGAGCCAAATTTTATGTTTTGCTCGCACTTGGCCGATATTAAGTTTTTGTTTAAGTATTTTATTTTATACATTTCTAAAATAAAAGTAGCCTAAGCTATTCTTTATTACATCAGCTGTCTGCCAATGAGAGTCCCGTCAAAATTGGTCCAGCCGTTTTGGAGGTAAGCGGGTACAAACAGTCAGACAGAAAAAAATTGTAAAAAATACTAATTACCGAGTCAACATTTTTTAGCTTTACGCCTATTATCCCTGAAGCGTGCTAGGCAGAGGCGTGCTAGTATATCCATTACATGCTTATTTAAATATATATACAGACACTCCATTTTTTTTATTTGTATATATATATCCTTGAAGTAAAACTTAAAACTTTATATGTCTGGGTAACGCACAAATTTATTTTAATCTTATGAGAGAGAAAACATAGAATAGTGAAAAGAAGACAAAAGTGCCACTATTTTGTAATCCAATTTTAAGATAACACAATATCATTTAAATATGCTACAATTGCTCTTCGTGAGATCCACGATTTTTCGACATCACCTCGACATTGTACCACTATGGATGAGAAAATGCGCTTTCACAAACTTCGCAAGTCGATTCCCATACAACAATCGGCTAGAACAATGTTCAGTTCAAGAGCACTGACTTGGAGTATTATGCCCCAGTATGACATTAACTGATCACCGTGAGATATGAATGTTTGTTAATGACGGACACACGATTTGAACGTTAAATAGTCGGCACCATCTATATATATGTATAGAGTTATTGAGAAAGTGTTCAGTTCCTTATAAGACTCTTCCTCAATTTTCTAAGACATGATATATTTCTCCAACAATAAAAACATTGATCGATCGCATCAATTCTAATTAAGTTCAAATATTATCTAAATTACATAACTGTATCATTAATCTTAGCGATGTCAAAGAAAAGTTGATGGTAATTCATCTTGAAATCTATACATATCTATAAAAATTAATTGTGTAAAACTGGGGAATGACTAAACTGATTTGGGAAGTTTTGGTTTGGAACTATTAATAGATGTCCAGGGACGGTTAAAAGGTTCGTAATTATGAAAAAAGTACTATAATCTAATAAAGGCAACCATTTCGTTAAAAACTATCCTTATCTGTGGAAATCTTACCTGTGGTTTAGAAATCATTTAAATCTACTAGTCGTTCAGAAATTAATTTAAATAGAATTTCAAGTTTAAGATTTTTCTTTTTTTTGGTTTGCATTTCAAAAGTTTATGTTTGGCTAGTCGTTCAGAAATAAAAAAAAGATTACTTTTGTTTTTTTTTATTTTCGCTTTTAATAGGTATTAACCTTGAATGAAATTAGAGATAATAAAAAAGCCATTTTCAGATTAAAGATTAGGTTTTATTAATCTGCCTGATATATGCGTAATATGTGTAACCCTGTGGGATATGGCGTAACGATATTTAATTATTTAAATATCAATTAAGAGATCCCCATTTTGTAAATAAATATTGCAATATTCGCAATACAGTTACGTATACCGTACTTTTAGGTTCATGGTGTCAATCAGGTGAGACGTCGAAGAACTACTTTTATACCTATTAATATTGCACACACTTGCACATACGGTCTAACAGTCTGACCAGAGCCAGTGACGCACCTACAACATCTATGGTGTCTATAAGCCTCGGTTGTCTCTTACCATCAGGAGATCCGTGTACTTGTATGCTCTCTGACCTCATAACAACAAGTATTATAAACGCGAAAGACAAAAACTACTGGACGGATTTGGAAAAAACTTTACGGTGATATACCTTATATATGAGGATAAAACATGAGTTACTTTTTAACTGACTAAATAAAAAGAGGGTATGTTTTTATTCAAGTATTATAAGAAGGAAAAAATCTGCCCTTTGATAGTTCAAAGCAGCTAGCGGAAAGCTAATAATAATAATTGCTAACTGTTGATATAAGTCGGGCGACCTCCAGCGACGATAAAAATCAATAAAAACTTGCTTCACATGGAACACATTAAAATACTTGACTAGATGTGCCATTCATCACAGTCAATATCACCTTCCAGACCGGAAAACAACATTACTCAACAAACCAACGTTATTAGTATATTTACAACGATACGGTCGTTAAAACTTTACAAGTGCCGGTCTATGTTTCGAATTATAAGTTAAATAAATGACCTCTGTTGTCCAGCGTCGTTGTCCCGGAATCGATTCCCAGGATCGGGTCGCTAGTTATTTATAAAATAGATATTTAAATAAAAACCAGCCAAGTGCGATTCGGATTTGCGCACGAAGGATTCCGTACCATCCGTACTAATATTATAAATGCGAAAGTAACTCTGTCTGTCTGTCTGTATGTTACGATTTCACACCTAAACCACTGAACAGATTTTGATGAAATTTAGTACAGAGATAGAGTTGACCATAAGAAAGGACATAGGCTACTT
>DVZL01006838.1:0-11110 GCA_018236625.1 Lasaia peninsularis | reverse complement strand
ATTTGACACATAAGACATTTTTCTTGTAATACTCTTGTCAAGAGTATTACAAGAAAAATGTCTTATAGTCGAATTTTCATCATTTGAGTATTGATCATATTACAGAACGATAAGGTACAAAATAGATTGAAATCGAAAGAAATCGATGACTGACAGGTGACTCGATTGTTGTTTTAAATTCGATGTAAATCTATACTACATCGATATTTTTGAAATTTCATTGAAATGGTAATATTACGTTAATAAAATAAAAAAGGCTGAAAAATGACAGGTAACTTCATCTTTTTGTAGATTTGAAGTGTTTGATCTTTCTTTACACGAGTTTATCGCACAAATGGCATTTTTAACGGAGCGCTCACGAACGTCCTTTCGACGCTTCACCGAGTCATTTATGAGCTTAAATCGATTACGCGAACAGTTTTTTATAAATGCATTAGTTTATATGATCTTATACCTCGGCAGAGAGGAATGCGTACGTAAGGCTTATCTTGAACTAAATGATCTAAGCCATTTGGTAATTCACTCTAAATTTCTGCTTGTCACCATGAACCGTGGCAATGCTGTTTTGGTTAAGATAATGTAGGACTCGTAACACTTGGTTCTCGATACTCTCTGCACACCTCGCAAAGGACTTGGCGAAAATATATATATGTATACATTTCTAAGATCATGATTCTAACCATGAACACACTTTCTGCATACAGAATTTCGATCAATGCTATTAGGTGTACGGGCACCTATATTTCCGTAATACAGTAATCGGCTTTGCATATTATAATAGATATTTCAAACTCTTGAATTTTCTTTAATTATAAAATCGGAAATGCCTCGTATAAGGTTTAAGAGATTGTGAGCCTCTTGCTTTAAGTAATTGTACTACATATAGACCTCTTTGCCGACGACGCGGCACTGTGAATATACTTCCTGCCGAAATAAGTAATACATAACCAAAAACCTCCAGGAAGCATCCACGCCCCTAAGGAACTGGTTTAGGAAGTGGCGAATAGAAGTGAATCCCGACAAAATTGAAGCAGTGCTCTCTGGTCGAGACCTTGTTGCAGTTAGAGCTAACATTTTGTCGTAGACCGGGTGTCGTCACTATGTTTGATAGAATAATCCCGTAGGAACAGCAAATCTACCTAGTAAAATACCTAGGGGTCATTCCGTCCGCACATACTACGTGTCACGAACAAAGCTAAGTTCTTACTTAGCCATCTTTATTATCTCATTAATATTCACAGTAAAATGTCACTTAGAAACATGGTGAGGTTTTAGGTTGATCGGATAGCTAACGAGTCGTCCAAATCAAATTCATGTGTACTACCACCGGTTGCCCGTGGTACATACGCAATATAGATTTGCAACGCGATCTCGAATTGCCTACGATAGCGCAGAATTTCAAAGAGCTATCGTAATGTTACTTTGAAAGAACAGCTGACCAGTCGAATCCGGTTTCGAAACCCGCGACAAACTACGTCACTGTCGCGGGCGTCCCCAGGTACAGGAGATCCCGTCACGTTATCACGGATGCTAACGATCCCATAACGGTGGCAAACGCCAATCTCCCAGAAAATTCCAACTCCAACATAATTAAAGTCAACAGTAATTTGAGCCTGTATGAGTGGATCTTTTGCCTTTGCCTAATATTAAAAAAAAATTATATAACAACGTTTACGACAGCGGAGGCAGTATGGCCAAAGATCTTAGCCTGTTCGATAAGGACGAAAGGAGCAAAAAAATACAAAAAAATAACAATGTGAATTGACAGCTGTCTAAGCAATTGCGCCAAAATTTTGAAAAAAAAAAACATTTTGCGAATTTAACCTTTATCCTAAAATATATATTTCTGTAAATAAATAAAATGTCTAAACGAAATAGTGTTGGCAGCTCTAACACTCTGTTTAATTATTTTACAAAAACACCACCCAGTGCTAAGAAAACCAAAACAAATGGAAATGCAGAAGATGTTAACAAATTAAATAATTCTGTAACAGAAACTAAAGATAGTAAGTATACCATACGTAAAGTAATTTGCAATATCGTTTTGCTTATTTAAATAGTTCTATCTATTTTCATCTCGTATATCTGTAAGATTTACATACATACTATACCTATAAAGTTTTTACTATCCTATATATTAAAAATTTTCATTTACTTACCTACATATTTTCTTGTGTTAGGACAAAAGTTACAGCAATATTCGTGAATGCAAACCCTATCAATAATAAACGTAATAATAACCTTGAAATGTAATCTCATCTAAATTAAATGTGAAAATATTGTATATTTTATTTTTTGCTTCATTTTGCATTGTACTAAATATTTTTTTATATAATTACTAGCTGATTTCTGTGGCTTTGCACACATGGATTTACCATCCATTACTCATTACTCATAAATGTTATAATAACTTCCTACATAAACTTTAAAAGCTATAAATCCAGATTATTGTATTTGGGAGAGTCATTCCGAAGCTAAGGTGCGACTTAAGGGAAATAATAATTGTATACTATATGATATAGATATATGTAAATGTGAATAAAGTAAATTACAAAATGTTCTAGCAATCCTTACTCCTTCAATTATTTTTTTTATCTTTAAAACCAAAACACTTAAAATTTAATAATCATCAGAGTCTAATTTCTTTACCTATTGAATAATGCATTGTAAATTAGAGTTTCATTTGCATGAATACTCGTTTGCTTTTGCTTTAAATTCAATTTCTTTAAGTACATTTCTTATCTAATATAAAGTTTTTTAAAAATTATAGATATAATTGCTAAATAACTTGTGCTGGTAGACATGTACATAAGTAAAACATCCTAGCCACAAGACAGTGAGGCACCTGCAACATCTATTGTAAAGGAATGTTTAAGTATAATACAACACAATTCTTGAAGTTTATTGACCCTCCCTCACCTCCATGTCACATAAAGTAACATTGTTATTTACCCCTCCTCCGTAATACTTGAACGCTCCCTATAAGTCACTCCTTCTCCTAACATCAGAAGAGCCATGTGTTGGGTGTCTAATCCCATAAACAAATAAGATGGCGACATTGTGTTGCACCTTGTAAAGTTTGATACTTCTCTAACATGGTAATAATACCTGATCAGTTTCACTAAAAACCAAAAACTTTTTTCCACATTTTATAAAAATTATGTAATAAATATATAAAAATAGTCACATTGTGTTCATTGTGAAAATAAAATTTTAGGAAATAAACTAACAAGTATTTTGCATTAAACATGATGCTATGTAGTTTTAACCATTCTTATCCTACTTTTATAAAAAGGTAAAAAGAGAGAGAGACAGTCAACCTCACCTGTAAATGAAAGTAATGACAACAGTGATGATGAAGTTCCAATTATTACAAAGAAGAGGAAGAGAATCAGACTTAATCCAATTGACTCTGATGATTCTGATGTTGAAAACAAAGGTAATGACTTCTATTGAATTATTCTTTTTATTTTAATATATGCAATTAACATATTTATGTAGATTTTTACTGATGAAATGGCAAGGTAGTAATCGGAACTGAAAGGCTCCATAGAAAGTAAAGGTTTATTGTGTCGCTAGTACTGTATTCTTACTTGAATGATTTATCTAGATTTTCCACCACTTTATCTTTACTTGGAGCTCTAACTCCAACACTTTTCATTGTCATATTTTAGATTAGAAAGTAAGGCAGTAAATTTTTGTGAAGATTTTAATCTAATGAACCAATTAAAAATAATCCTTAGTTTAATCTTTATAAAAAAAGGTATCAAATTGTGTTGGCGAAAGCTTGAAATACAACGAGTATTGTTATGTTTGGGGAAAATTTTTAAAATATTTAAAGTTTTGCATTATTTTTGTGCATGAATTTCTACGAATTGTTCATTTTCTTTATTCTAATATAGTTTATTAATTCTGAGATTCAATTTAAAGCTTTACTATTAAATACATTTATAAAAAAATTACATGTTGATATTTAAGATTCTCATGTGATAATTTTCTTGTTTTTCCAGCAGATAATAGGGCAGAGGCTTCTGAAGAAAAAATATCATTTGAGAAAAAATTGCAAAACAGTTTTAAGTATGAACCTGGGGATTCACCAAAACAAAAATCCAAGAAAGTGTCAGTTGATCCAAGGTATATAAAAAATAACTTATGGTATTTTTTTTTCATAAAACAAGAAGTCTGAAGGCTTTCAGGGAAGACAAGTAAGACAAAATGTGGACGTCTATATTATTTCCTGTGATATTTTATTAGTATTATAATGATAGCTTAATTAAGTCTTACTCATCAAATTATAGCCATTTAGACAAATTTTGCCTTATTTTTTATGTATTTACATATTTCTTATATTTTTTTAATTATAAATTAGAGTAATATATATTTTTGTAAATAAATGTTCTAGGCCTCAGATTAAATCTGAACCTGAAGAGTCTCCTATAATAGCTGATGAAGGAAACTGGACCCATTGCAAGCTTAGCTGGTTGAAGCCAGAGAAAATAAGAGATGCCCAGAAACGGAGACCAGATCACCCAGATTATGATCCGTCCACTCTTTATGTTCCACCCGAATTTTATAAAAATCAAACACCTGTAAGTTTTAAAACAGTATTTTTATTCAAACCAAATAAAATGTCACACCCAATAGTGGTCCTAACACAAAACTTTTATTATTATTTACTTATTTTACACTCATTTTAATATCAGTTTGACATTGATATCTTGACATTTCTATACTCATGAAAATTCTAAAACTGCATTTTACAAGCGTTCTACTTCTTTCCTATTTTAGGCTCATCGTCAGTGGTGGGAAATGAAGTCATCTCATTTTGACTGTGTACTTTTCTTCAAAGTGGGCAAGTTTTATGAACTCTACCATATGGATGCAGCGGTGGGCGTCAATGAACTAGGATTTTCGTATATGAAGGTTTGTACTCATAATGTTAGATTATTTAAACCAATTTAAAGCATTCGAAATATTACTATTAAGTCTATTAACTTAGTTTGCATTCCCGACAAACAAGTGCCATACATTTTTAATGTATTTTTGCAACACAAAAAAAATGCTACACTTTGTATTTATGTGAGTCGTACGAGTCTTGATCTTCAGCTGAAATGATGTTGATTAACAATATTTATATTAATTTTAGGGTGAATTTGCACACTCAGGATTCCCAGAGAGTGCGTACGCGCGTATGGCAGCCACACTTGTGGCCAAAGGGTACAAAGTAGCCCGGGTGGAACAAACAGAAACACCTGATATGATGCAAGAGAGGTGTAAAAGCAGTAAGGAATTATTTTTGTATTGATAAGTTTTTCTATAATACATTAACAGTTGATATTTTTTAGTGCTCTATGTAAATTATTTTAATTATCAAAAAACATTACTAAGTTTGTTTTGCTAAAATATTCCCATAGGTTATAGCATAAAATCCCATAGACGATTTTTATGAAATTCTCTAACAACATAAAGTTGTATTAGAAAGTGGTAAACTTTGTATTTTTGTATATCTTTGATGAATATATTAAACATTTCTGACTAAAGATATATTATATATGACTAACATAGGCTACAGTTGGAAAAAATAAGGAATCCTTTCTAAATCATTAGTAACGAGAAGCAAAGTGTAAATAAAATATTTTTTTGCATTATGTATCATCATCTATGTCCAACTATTGTAGTCAAGTCCACATAACCATATTTTACATTTCAGTCAAATAAGTAAACCAATATCAGACCATAAAAAACAATTCCGCCGTCCAATAACCGGCGTGGCTCCACGCAAAGCAACCCCAATATATATCGTCATTAAAAGTCTTGCAGAAATTTTAATTGGCTTCGTTGGATAACTACTGGATCGTCGAAAAATGAGATAAAACGATTATTCGCGTGAAACCGGGGAGGGCCGACGGTCGCTTACGATCCAGTCCCATTTGTTGTGGAGCTATTTTCCGTTAATAATAATTATTACAGTTAATTAAAACTGTTAAAAAAAATGTTCATCTAATGTGAGTGGGCACGGTTTAGTGAGGCAGGTGAGCAAGTTCGACAAGGTGGTGCGGCGCGAGGTCTGCCAGCTGGCGGTCCGCGGCGCGCAGGTCTGCGGTCTGCAGGACCCCGGGCCCGCGGACGCCGCCGCCGCGTACATGCTCGCGCTGGCGGAGGAGGTACGTGCACACACACGCTTAGCAGACGGTCCTACTAGTACAGTTACAAATATTTTCTCACAATAATAAAAACCTCCAGAATATGACAAACTTCGATAAACAACATACAACATTTGAAAATTAAACATGTTTAGTTTTTATAATAAAATTTAAATAAATCATAAATATATTTCATTAAGATCAAATAATTAATATTCCTACTAACCAAAACACCAAGGTTTCTGTAAATTTGCCGAAATATCAGTAATTGGTATTGAATTTTTATCATTTATTTATATATTTATTTATTTGGGATCACCAACATAAAAAAACAGCGAAATACATTAATGGTAGTTACATTATAAGATCTTAATCTAACTGTTCTTACAATTATAGGCAATCACATCTTGCATAGAAATAGAGAGAAAGTTAAAAAAAACAAAAAGATATTATTAATTGGTAACAAATAATAGTAGATTAGTGGCCAAGGGCTGTAAGGCATCAATTGCAGCCCGAGATATTTAGTTTGAGGGAGCAATTGATGCTTACACCCGAGCTAACTACTCTGCTTTACATCTCGATTGTAAGGTAAGTAGAAAAAATCGGCATTACTAGAATAAAGTATGTTAAGAATAGTCTCGGAGTTTCAAGCAAAATATTGTTAATTGCTGCTTCAGCTTCCATTTTCATAACTTGAAGAACTCAATTTTTTTCCTAATTACAACGAAATCATAAAAATAATCCCAATAACAAACAACATTTAAAGTAAAAGTTTTATATTCCCCCTTTTTTTCATTAAAAACAGCGAAGCATGTAAGGAACTTTCCTTTTTTTCAAGAACGAATTTGAGCTACATACGCCGTTCGATATTTAAAATTGATGAATATTGTACTCATACAAAGACGAGGCTGAATGCAACCTCTTTGGTCATGATGTCTATTGCCAGTATGATAGTTAGATGTACGTGAACTTTTTAAAACAGTGATTTGTTCTTTTTTTTAAATCACTTACCGCCCTAGAGCTTTTCTAACTACATTATTACCTTAGAGCGGTAATGGGTCACTTACAAGCCCCATTCGGAGGTAATAAGGAGCTACTTACCGAACATTAGAGATGTAAAACAACATTACAAAATATCATTAATTGAAGGTACTTACGTCAATTTTTCGTAATGTATTGGAAAAGACTGAAAAGCTATCGTGGTGGATATCGAGATCATTTATTTTCTTAGTAAACATGTTATACAGACGAGACACACGGACTATCGGCAAAGAGCGACCTAGATTTGTCCAATATTTGTCTTACATTCAAAAATATACGACTATATCCAAAAAGGCCATAATTAAATTTGCATACGGTCTGTGTGGGAAAATTCGCATCAAATTTTGTATCTGATTGTACGTCAATGGTATTTTACTTTCAGTGCTTTTTAAAATTTGAAACACAAAAGGCAAATCGCATGTGGAAATATCGTAATATCATATAGTCACCGGAAAGAAAGTTTTTCCCACGGCACAGATGCAATTGATAAACGAGCTGCTGCCGAGAAATGGTTATCCGATTTTCTCTAACATTATTAACTTGATATAGTATTACCGATTTTTATTTTTATTGTGAAAATACTGAATCATATTGTACATATACTGCAAATCTATACATATAAAAAGTTGAGAGGTGTCAAGAGACACCCGGATGGAACGAAGTTTACGATTTTTTTTTTGTATTACAATTCCTTCACTAATTAATCGATAACAAAAAAAAATCGTCGCGACACCACACTGTTTAATGCGAAATAGAAATGAAAATATCTGGCTTGCTTTCTATAAGAGAGAGAGAGACAGAGAAATATGCACACGCCGCACAGCTGTATAGCAAAAAGTGTCGTTACAATTTTTCGTGAGAATTTTTGTCGTCTAGCCAACTTCTATTATTTGCTTATTAAAACCATTAAACCATTAACAAAACATTTCAGTTATGACTACATGCGGCAGCACTACTTTGGAAAATGGCACGTACTTCGTAAATTCAGGTTATCCGTCGTCGTTCGACGGCACCGGATCCTGTGAACTCACTGTGATCAAATCACACACTGATGTATGTCAAATAAGGTATGGAGCAATCTATACATATAAAAAATTGAAGAGTCTGTGTGTAATTTAAAAATAACAGCTTTTCACTAAACGCATATTTGTTGCGATAAGAATTTACTTTATCCAGTACTTTGTATACTTTGGGGTTATGTTAATTCAACGTTTAATTTTTAAGGTACCGTTAACAATAGGTAAAAGTGGTGCCCTGTTACTAAAACTGTTTTTGTGTCCATCTGTCTGTCTCCAGGCTTTATCTCGTGAACCGCGATAGCTAGATACATGAAATGTTCATAGACGATATATTTCTGTTGCCGCTATAATAACAAATACTAAAAATGGAAATAATATAAATATTATAAGGGCGGAATTAACGATATAAACGATATTCTTGAACTGGCTTTTTTTAGAAACTAAGATGTACGCATATGTAGAGAGAAGCTATCGATATATTGTTGTCAGGATCTTACTCGTAGTTTCCATAGTAATTAATAGATGTCACTATATTATACTAAATATTACAGACATTTTTTTTAATATAGTGCTGCTATACATGTAAGCAAATGATACTTACTTTAAAATTCATCGTGGAAAATCAAAGATTATTTTAGAAATTTTAAATTCATTTTGGCTGTTGTTGTAATAGATAGATTTAGTACAGTGTCCTTAATGCAGGAGTACGACTCGAATTGAGCCGATTTTTTGTAAATTATTTTCTTAAATGAAAAAAATTATAGGTCTTATAAAGTAAAGAAGTGAGTGATATATTATAAGAGGTTATCGCTTTGTGCTCTCAATACTGTGTAAAGAAAAAGGCGTGAAAATATCTAACAGACGCGAAATGAGAAATGTTTCAAATTCTAGACATTCCCACAATGAGTAATATATCAAATGCCTGGAAATCTAGACATATCGTTGTTACGTAATCCAATCATTCCTAATGTCTCTTAGACATTATACGTAGTGATAATATTGTTTTAATCAATAAAAACTAGCCGTCCCGACTAACTTTTTACCGCCCAGCTCATGTCGTGTTAATTTTTTATCCTAATTTTTCAGTTTTAATACTTTTTATTCAATTGTTGATGAAAATAAATCCAATTAAAAATCATTCAAAATGCTTCTTGAGTTGCAAATTGCAAATGATGTATTTAACTCGTAACTTAGTTTTATATAGGCACTAGCCTACCTGGCAAAGGTCATACGGCTTGTAACATGTATCTTTTAAAGTATTAAAAATATCCTAGGATCCTCTTGTATACCTAATGTTGAAAGTGTAGTTGTAATGCGAAGTTGTTCGAGAATAGACTTATTTTGGCATCTCAAAAGCGTCCGTCGTCTTCCAATGTTTGGCCTTAATACGAGTAGTTCACGATTGAGCTACATAGAAAAGTATAGAAAACACCAGTGTACTTGTAAATAATTATTGGAGATTTTTCGATCTTACCGATTACTGTCGGTAAATGTACCCAAAGATCTCGATATATTAGCCTTAAGTTTTCGTTACTTTATGTTAATTATTGTTATTTCTCATTGCGAATAATTGTATTCTTAGAGAAATAAATAATCTTAAAACTTAATTTCTTCGAGTATTTCTTCAAAAAAACGGCTGTAGGTTTGCCTTTCTAAATATATAAAAAATAGATAATAATTGCAGAGTAAGTTATTTTATTTTCCCTAATCATTAGAAATTTGGTCAAACAAGACACACAGACTATATTTAGATTATAGATAATTGACGTCATCATTATGGCGTTAGTATGCAGTATCGGTGACGTCAATCACTTCGGAGCACCCTGCGTACATAATAAATGGTATTACAACAGTGTTGCCAAGCTGAGACATTGTTTTTTAAAATTAATGTTAGGTTGGCATCACGCAATCAACCGGCTTCAAAAAGAAGGTTCTGATATCGTCTGTATGTTTTGTGTGTGTTATGCGGTCATGTCTATAAAACTGGCCAAGTGCGAGTCGGAATCGCGCACGAATATTTTATTTTGTTTTTAGTATTTGTTGTTACAGCGACAACAAAGATACATCGTCTGTGAAAATTTCAACTTTTTCTTAGTATAATTAGCAAATCATTTTTAAAAATGCGTTAGCGTGAGACAAAAATATTTAGGCGCATTTTTGGTTCAAAATTAAACTTTTCAAGTTTTTTCATTATCGGACACAACCGTGGCCTATGGACACTATAGATGTTGTAGGTGCGTGTCATCTGTAGTTAGGCTGTTAGACCGCACGTGCAAATCTACCGGCTATCTTACCATCTGGATCAGAACATGACAATGTCATTATGGCGACAGGAATAGGTAAGGCGGTGGATCCCTACCCTTGATAGTGACGCAGTTAACCTATGCTCGCCTCTTACGAGCTGCCTGGAAAGAAGGCAATTGGTTTATTCTACAAAGAGATCTCAGATCAACACGAGAAAATTATACGCCATTACGTTAGCAGAAGGCTATCTTTTATATTTTTTTTATTAATGCTAGAAGGATTTGCTTCGTGTAACCGACTTATTTTTAGTTATTTAACTATGTAATCGTTAGCGTATTTGCTATTTATATGAATAAAGTATGTAAGAGATTAGAGTTCGATAAAATCTCGATATATAAGAAACATGTAGCGAGGCAACATCCCGTCTCGTCAATACGTATTCACGCTCCAACGAGTAAAATATTCAAACTCCGTAAATTGCGAATGAAATCGCAACCGCTACTACTTAGACTTAAAACGTTCAGAAATTTCATCGTATACAGGATTCAAACCTGTCCTTCGAAACATTAAAGTAAAAAAAAATAGAAAAAAAAAAGTACCTTCACGCCTATTATCCCCGAAGAGATAGGCAGAGGTGTGCTAGTATATCCACGACTCGTAAGT
>DVZL01006837.1:0-11110 GCA_018236625.1 Lasaia peninsularis | reverse complement strand
ATCCGTCCAGTAGTTTTTTCGTGAAAAAGTAACGAACATCCATCATCCACATCCACACGTGCGTGCGTGCGTCTATATAAACATCCATCCATACTTACAAACTTTAACATTTATAATATTAGTAGGATACATTCAAGAGTGTGTTGGCATTACTACTTATGAAATACAAGTCTTTGTTAGAAGTGTACTCTCTGGATAGTACCAATATTAAACATTTCATAGGGTCGGCTGTCTCACTTTCACAAGACCGATTTGTTTTACGTTGTCCAGTTAAGAAAAAGATAGTAGTACTAAATATTCCTCCAGATGTTCCTTTTAGCTTCATGGATCAGTCACACGTAATTGTGACAACATATTATCGCACCCTAAGAAAGAAAGTGACTTAACTCAAAATTCTTGTAATATTCGATTTTACCATACTATAAATATATATTTACATTGTAATTTTATACTATAAAGGTTAACCGTGTAAAATGTGGTCAAAATCAATCGTTTGCGAAACAAGAAAGAGATCAAGATGTATTCAATACTATATTTTTTTAAAACTTGCTCATTTATCAAAATTGCATTTTTTGTTTATTCGGTCACTTTCATTCAAAGGGTGCGACATATACTTTGTTATTTTAAGGTATTTCGATATACAGCAGTTAAATATTTGTAAATAGAATTGAATTAAACACATAAGTATTTAAATTTTAAATATCTCTAAAAATAAAGTTCGAATAATTAACATGTACAATATGGATTAGTGGTACTGCTAATTGTTATTATTAATTTGTAATATGTAAATAAAAAAATAGTGTTACATAAGATAAATATATGTAAAGAATACCATGTAAGCTTGTAATTGGGTAAAAATAACGATAGGTTTTTTGCACGGGTTAAATGTGTTTATCTTCAAAGATAAAGGTTAAATTTAAGTTTTCTGTTTAATTTTAGAAAATTAATTTATAATAGTTCTAAAATCGTCACTTATATAAGTGATGTATGAAGGATTCAGAAGAACCAAAAATATATTCGATGGAAATCAATCGATATAACGAATATAATGTTTGTTTTTAATAAATCAAAAGATGATTTTGAATAGTTACTTAGATATTTTTTGTAATATTGCACAAGATATCTTTGTCTCAATTTTGAAGTGGAAGGTACTTTCTGAAGAATATACTTCTAACAATGACCTCCACGATATCAAACATCTTATCTAGTTCTCATAGGGCAGGCTATCTCACTCTCACAAGGCCTGTTCGTTTTGACTTTGCCAACTTCAGAAAGCTGTCACCTGAACACATACATACAATAGGTAAAGTGGTGGAACCCTACCCGGGCGAGTTTAGAACAGCACTCTACCACCAGTGGTCATGTTTGAAGTTAACCTATGCCCGCCACTTACGAGCTGCCTGGTCGAGAAGCAGATGATTCTTCAGCTTCATGGTTTTGACACTAATGATATATACAGAATTTGTTGCATGTTTGTTAAAATGTTGTAATTTGATATAATTTTAAAATACTATGTGTGTCATTTATTTTATACCTACAATTGCTCCTACATTTCTTAACCAAGTGTTGCAACCAAAAAAAATTGAAGCCAATCCAAATTTTAGGGCAACAGAATATCCTTGATATTCTGCCGTCCTAAGGTAAAAGGCCGCGAAACATTGTATATAACTGCTCAAATTATAAACGTATCTCAGAAAGTAATTCAATTAAAAAAAATGCTCTTAGATTGGTAGATGCAGAATAAAACGCAGTTTTTTGTTATGCCTAGAGTCTAAAATTGATGAATTGACATGGCCTTTTACCTAAGGACGGCAGTATTTATCCAATTCTAAAATACATTAATGTCATCGGCTAATCGTAGGTACATACCCTTTGGAAGATATATATTTATCTAATATAGCGTTCATCAACATCTATTGGTTGGGTGGTCGTTCGATGTACCTACATATGTTAACCCCATTAAATATTTTATTCTGTATTTTAATATTAGTTATTATTGCGGCAAGTTATCGCGTTTTATGAGATACAACTTGGTGAAAGACAGACGGACAGCTGGATCTTAGTAATATGGTCCCGTTTTACACCTTAGGTATCGGAACCGAAAAACAGCCCAAACATTTTAATGAAGTTGACAATGCAACTATGATACGAAATATTGGCGTAATATATCACACATTGTCCATCAGAATTGGAACAAAAACAGTTGTTACTTATCTTCGTCGCTTAGTAAGATTGATCAATTTGATTAAAATAAATTTTACGTAGTGTCCTGGATCGTACTATGTTACCTCTGGCCATAAGACGAATTTACCGATAGTCCCAATCACCAAGCTAAAGATACTACATAAAGAATGCATTTCTAATCAAAAATCTTTCCGCAATATTTAACATCTATCTCATTCTCATAGGGCTGGCTATTCACTCAAGTCCGGTTTGTTTTGACTTAGTCAACTCCACAAAGGTGGCGCAAGAGTTCGTCTAGTTTAGAAAACGTTGACGATGCTACGTATTAGGGACAGATCGTTGTCAGGAGTGTAATTTCCAGATAGTACTAATAGCTTCATGCTGTCAACATTCATCCATCCATCTTTTTAACAACTTAACCTCATGGTCCCAAGAGATCTTAGCCCTGGCCTCAGCAGCTCCTCACACTGGCTAATAACTGGATATACTTTTTTAATTTATTAGTTCGGAAGCCTTCGCCCTACACGAATTCATAGTAAAAAAGGGGTTTTAATAAAATCAGATAGTATCGTAATAAATAATATAGTTTAATGAACTAATTGTACAGAGTATGGCGTCCACATAGGGGTTTTTTTTTATACAAATTACAAGTTCCTAGATACAAAATTACTAAGTATTAAACAATAATTACAAAATGACAGTGCAATTTCGAAAATACAGTCTCGTTTTGGTGGGAACTTAATAGATGTGAATTTTATAATTTGGTAACACTGCTGACAAAATACTGAGTGAAAATATGAGTTTTTTGTTTTAATGAATTTTGTAAGCCATGATTTAAGTAATTTAGTTTTTTTACGTTCCTATATTACTATCAGCGGCAAATTTTATTTGTTTAATAATTCAGAAGTTTTATTAATTTCAATAACAAAAATTATTAATAAAATAAAGTTACAATAATTACATTATTTATTTTGACAGCAAAATAACATTTAAGGAATAACAGCCAAAGAGATAAAAAAACTTTAATAACAAATTAAAAAATCTTAAAAGTTACAAAATAAAATAGTTTTTTTCTCTTTTTATATCTTTTAGGGAGAAATTTGTTTGTACAAATATAATGTTTTTGTAATAATACAATTAAAGTGTTCCATAATGTAGGTATGGTTGTATTGGTATTATTCATTTTTTAGTAAATAAATAAGAACCAGGTTATCATCATATCCGTTTTACATAAATCATTTAATATTTTGTCTGCAGTATTACCCAAGTAAATTTTAAATATTTAAAACATACGAAAAATCAGTCTAATAGTTTCTCTTAAACTAATCACAATTAAAATTCGATTTCGACACCATCACCTACATACAAAACCAAAGTTTTAAACCCCATAATCATTAAATAACATTTTCAAAATCATATTTTCATCTCTTGTACATAAAAGTTTTTCACAATCAATTTTAAAACGAGTTAATTATTCAAGGTTTTATTCGTTTAATTTAAAATGTCAATTTTGTACAAAAAGGTATTAATTTCTTTTAACCGAATTTATCAAATGCGAATTTTATAATTTGTAGTACCTAATAGAATTACCATTAATATTTCAAACCGTGCAATGTCATATCTTGGCAAGATCATATTCAAGCCTACGATCCAATTGATGATCGAGATTGAAGTCAATCCCAAAGCACAGTTCGGAAATAATATTATTTATTATTTTGTATGTAAACGATGGTATCAATAAATAATTATCTACAAATCAAGTCACAACAAAACAGACAAAAAATAGATAGATAATGCAAGTTTTATATAAGAAAGCGTATTTATTTCATACACTCCGTTATAATATAACCTATAAATCATCTCAAAACAAGGATTCTTGGATTATTATACTATTTAATAAATTTAAATAAATAATGTATCTGCAATTTCATTATAACTTAGATTGGGTTTAATTGTTTTAAACATATCTATGTTAAAAAAAATCGGGGAAAGGACGGAATACCGCTTCATGTATAGACTGACAATATCTATCTACTGTATGTCTGTGCACATCATAATACGGAGGACTGTTTGGAAGTACAAAACGGGAAGATATAAATAAATTAGGATATAATCAGGCACACGATATTTTGATAAGTATTCCTTTTTTAAATTGTACATCTTAGTCATAATCATCTAAAAAAACGTTTACATGCCAGTATTATTATACTCACCTCTACATATCAGTGTTATTGTTAATACCATCCACCAAAATAATTTTGAAGATTCACATTAAAATGGGGTTAGTAGCCCCATTTTAATGTGGATCTTCAAAATGACATCAACTGAATTATTTGTTTTGTTCCTAGCTTAAAAAATCCTTATTCAAATAATTCAATTACAGTGAAGTGTCCTAACATAACATTGGTTACATAACAGTTATTTTCATTAACCTGTCGACTATTCGAATATTCGATAGATTTGTTTCATTTTATTGCTATTATACATTCTTGTTAATTATTGAAAAATAATAGTGGACCCACACAGTAAGTTTTATCGTAGATAGGTTATTCGTAAATATTTTATAAAATTTAAGAATTGTTAAAAGAAGTAACAATAAATCTTACTTTATTTTATCGGGTAGTTTTGTGATTTAAAAAATATGGTAACACTGGTTAGGACTAATTGAAGTTTTCAAGGAAATCAATTTTTGTGCGTTAAATTTAGTCAGTTTGAACAAACAACAATAATAATAATGATTTCAATCGTGTGCCCGATTTATTAATGTAACTTAATTAATATAATATAAATATTAACAAATGTACAGTGATCCACATATTGACGCGAATGCGTTGTGCTCATTATTTAATATGTAGTCCGTTGTACGAATGTACAAAATATTGTTACAGTACTAATTAGGTGTAATATATCCAATTCCAAAAAAGTAACCGTCTGTGAGATCATGACATGTGGGAGCGATGAATTTAAAAGTTTTTCTAGTTATGACTAAAATCTGTGACGTTTGGATATTTATTCTATACAAAGGTTTTAGTTGTAATTCTTAATACAGTTAATAGAGGTGTAAAAAAAGAGTGACCCTTAATAAAAAAATCCCATTTCAAAGAGTAAATTATAAAAAAATTAATACTGCCAAAACCGATACTCCGTCACAAAGGAATTGAGAAACACAGGCGATACATTTACTGATAGTGCTAATATATTAGCACTATCAGGAAATGTATCGCCGACCACTTCGAAATAATTTCGCTTCAGAACCATAGCATTAGTTTAACTGCTTAAAACTCTGTAACTAAATACTCCAAATAACTTAGAACACATAAGGATATCACGAAACACAGTTTTACACAGATAGCCAAAAACATATTATCTGTACCAAATTTGCCAAAAATGGCCGATACTTTATTGATGTTAGGAAAACTGGCAATTTTAATTTTCTATTCAATTATTCTAAGTTAAATTGTATGAATTGTTTTTTTTTTTGCGTAATATAGCACATACATTATTTCATCAGATCTTAATTTGTACATAATATCCAATTTGGACAACTGTATATTAATGCTCGTAATAAATATTAACATTTATTTTATCTATTCCTCACATGTCCTAGCGTCACAGACGTCAAACCCAACTTTTGTACTTTCGGATATATTTCCAATAGACCTTAGTATATTTGGTGCACGATTGTGTTGTCACTACCTAACCTTACGCTAATTATAGAAAAATATTAAACAACGGGTTATATACAGGGAATTAATATTAAAAAATTCTTTGTTTTTGGTGAGTTTTCTGACGTTGGTATAGCACAAACCTCCCCTAAAATGGGGTTAGTCGAATTTGGGAAGTAGGTAACATTTGTGTATTGTATTACTATCAGAAATCACCAGTGGTATCACTTTATTAATTGATTAGGAATGTATATCAATTTTCACCAGTTTTAGAAAGAGAAGTAAGTTCATAAAAGTATTCAAATTTCAGAATGTACTTTAAGCTATATTTATAACGATGTCAACTTAGGTCGGAATAATAATTATTATGCTTCGACAGTCCAATTTGAAAACAGCGCCATCTTCATTTTTACAAAGTACTAATTTCTATTCTAAGCCTTAACTGTGTATAAGTTCACACTTTAAATGCTGGGGAAAATTGACTAAACTCCTAGTATATTAAAAGCGAACAAAGAACTCACAAAATATTAAATAACAATATCAAAAAATTGTGTTCGATATTAAACGTTAAATACTCTAATGAGATACAAAATATTTACAAAACGTTTCAACAAGTTACAGTGATGTCTCTACGTTGAACGGGGCCCTAATCGCCATCACAAATATGAATATAAAAAAATATTGTCACGCCCATACCCTGGCAGGCGTAGGCAGAGGTACAAACATATGAACCACGATTAGTCTACGATGTTATAATATGAATATTCAGGTATTTTTATAAAGAAATACAATATAAACTTTGCTACACTTTCAATCTTAATTGAA
The DNA here is from genome assembly GCA_018236625.1 of Lasaia peninsularis. NCBI lineage: Eukaryota > Metazoa > Arthropoda > Insecta > Lepidoptera > Riodinidae > Lasaia > Lasaia peninsularis. The sequence goes on along the minus strand of DVZL01006837.1, from coordinate 4,436 downwards.
CTCTTGTTTAAACAATCACTTTGCCATATCGGTCTGGTTTTTTTTTTGCACGATCAGTTCCAAAAGTCCATACATAATTTATCATATAAATGTACGAAATCTGGAACTGTGCTTTTAATAGGTATATATTAGTTTATGTATCTATTTATATATATGAGTATCTAAAGCAAATAATTGGGGTGTTTAACTTCAGACAACAGACAAATTCATATTTGCATTGATATTAGGACCCCTAAGTCTTCAACGTAACCTTAGTAATTACTTCCTAGCCAGATGACACAGTCATTATTAGTTCGTTGTATTCGCCCCGTACATTTGTTCTAAAGATAATGGGCTCGGTAGAATATTGGTCGATCAATATTTCATGTGTATATTTGTATAACATACAATATTTGATCCTTAAAGGCATTGATTGTGATGAAAAAAATGTGCAACTACAATAAAACTATTAAATTGATTTCAAATTTATCTTATGTATAAGCCCAATTATATTATTTACTATTTGAGAGCTAAATATACATTTTATATTAATTTGTCCGCTTTCAAAAGTAAATAATATGGTTGGACTGAGAATAGTCATAGAACATGCAGGCAAGAATAATAAGGCGTTTTAAATTTTCGTACAATTCCATCAAAAATTCCAATAAATTCCACAAATTACACGAGTCAGCCTTTTAAACGTAAAAAATATCAAAAATTGCCAATAAGTTAGTCCGAATACTTTAGGCGATGTACTATCAATATGAAAAAAATATTTACACACTAATACTTTATTATATACGTTATTAAAAGTACAGTTAGTCACCAATTTGGTTTCATCATAATTTTATCATTTCATCGATAAATTTAAAAATAAATGAGAGGAAACTAAACGGAATCAAAACAAGAAATAATTATAAATGAGGGTATTTCAAAAAATCACGAAATTCACTTACAAAGCTAAATATAAATATGCAAAATTTTAATACAAATAATACATAAATAGGCAAGTGTCGTATAAAACGATATCTAAAGTCACTTTCGTAAAATATAAATTGACATATATATTAAACTTTTTTTATTGCCAATTTATTTTTACAAAAAACTACTTATAGTAGAAGTTAATTATCAAATTGTCTCAATTTTGTAAAATATGTAAAATTATTATAAGACTTAAAAAATCGCTAGCTCGTTGATTACAATTGCAAATGCTTAAAATATTTATTATAATATAGGAACAGTAAAAAAGTAAATCAATTTCAGTTATTTTTTTTAATTCAATCAAATTTTATTTTTATTAGAATAAAAATATCAGTTTCAATACACTTAAAAAACGGTATATTGTTAATATAATCAAGTTCTCAATATTATAAGAAATGTAGTCAATAATTTTTAATATTTTTTCTGTGATATAATGTGTAATAAAAATGATTACATATTTTAGATTTATTAAGATATGAAAGGGAATTGTATAATTATTATTAACAATTTGAACCTTATATAACATATTTTAGTCTTTTAGAATAGTCAATTTGTAAGAAATAAATTTAATTATAAAATTATCTAATGGTAAGTAATACTGCCGTATGCGTTATTTTTTATCGAACATTTATTTAAATAATAATAAAATTAATTACATTACGATTTTTCATTTATAAAAACGTAATTAATACAAAAATTCTAGGCCGCGATGAGATGAGCGAATATTTTATTTAATATGTTTTTTTAATATCAAAGTATCTACCAATTTTTTTATAGACAAAATGGTGAAATCATCTCCATTTCAAAAATAAATTACGAATTTATTCCAAGCACGCGAATGTAGCAGTCGAATTATAATTCGACTCCGTTTTATAATATGTAATATTTTTGACTTTTATGTGTTTCTAAACGTTACCGTGGCTTTAAAACGTCAAAAATATCAGGTAGTCAAAATCACAATTATACCGATATTTTTGGGAGCACGGAGCACCATATCTTGTAAACGTAGACCTTGACATTTAAGAGTAGCTCGTGTACATGGAGAGTCAATCGACGAGATGTAGGTTCCATTCCTTACAGGGGCGGACATTCGTGTGGAAAATACGTTGCTGGGTCTGTTGTTTTTTTTATATAAAAATCTATTACACGTTTCTATATATAGGTAGTATCTTTGACCGATATCCACATTATAAGCATAACATTTTCTCACTCTAGCATTATATCAATTTGCTTATATTTCTCACTAACGCGAACGTTAAGAAAAAAGTGAAATCATCAATCTAAAAACGACCTCGACCAATCGGATTGCAGAATTTTTAATCGTCGTCGTTTAATTGGTCGGTTGATTACGTCACTTTTATCATGACGTTAACTAAACATAGCGGTCGAAATTCAACCATTTACGTAACAACATTTATTTATGTCTTATGGACTTAATGCCATATTTCACAGTCATCCGCGAGTAATGCGTTTAGAAACGTGAAGAAAGTTTTGTGTTCACATGTTAGTGGTTACGATCGCTCGGCCGGCTCGTCGCTAGCAGTGGAACTGCTGCTGCGTGATGGCGGAGAGGTCCTTCATGAGCCCCTCGAGGTTCTGCATCTCCCGGTGGAGCCGCTCGGTGGACCGCGACGGCGTCAGCGGCTCCAGCTCGTCCGCGCGGTGCGGCACGCCGCCGCCTGGGGGGAGGGGGGGGGGGCACAGTAATATAAGGGACCGAGTCGAATTTTTTTGTAAGCTGTGATTTAACGTGAACAAAAAACAACTTTTTGGCTGTTTATATTACTGAGATTGCGATATGTAACGGGCGAAGAAGTCCAGGCGGACCAGATTTGTTTCCCAATAGACTAAATAAACACAGTTACGCCTAAATTTCAGAAGGAGTAGGAAGAGGTACAAATGAATCAGTGATTAGCCAACGATGTTAGGCCCGATGATGTGACAGTTGGTAACTCCATCGCCATATTATAACCAAATCCAATCTCGGGCAACGTTGTTTTTCAGATATACAGAAAAAACTCACGAGGACAAGTTTACATTTGACAACTCTGAATTGATTTATATAATTAATGCAATTAATTAAGGACACCATAAAAGTGAATGTTTCGCTGGATAAGGTACTAAGTCACGTAAAACCCGATGCTTATTCCAACGTTACTTTATGGAAGTGAGAGTTGGATATGTTGGAAACGATATGAAAGTAAGATAAATGCGGTCGAAATACGTGCGCTCCGCAATATTTGTTGAGTAACACTCGCGTAATATTACGATCAGAGAAAGAATGGTATTGAAAGAAAGGCTCGAGGTAAAAATGAGAAAGAACATGCTCCGATGATTCGGTCATGTAGAAAGAATGAAAGATAAGAGAATGACAAAACAGATACACAATACTAACGCGGATGGCTGTAGGTACCTGGAGAAACTTAAGTTGACACTCCACGACCAAATATCTGTATTATCCGAGGATGATGTCAAGAGTCTCCGAAACCGACGTGTTTGTATGAAAATAGTAAGGAATGTTGTATGGAATGGCAGATTTGTGGGGATCGTGACAATTGACATTCAATACTCTCTATATTAAAATTGGATATATAATAGATTTAAATTGGACAAAATGGTCTCTTACCAAGCTGTAGCCTATTGGGCAAATGTCCGGGCGACGAGCACGCACTTTTCTTGTACGGAGAACTCTCGCGCACGCTGCCCGCTGGTAAGGTGAAAATACATAATGTAATCGAACAAGAAGACGCATGCAGTCTTATTTTATGTTATGTTTAAAAAATTATATTCAGAGATTTAACCACTGGCCTTGCCGATTTTAAAATTTAAGTTTGGAGAAAATTATTCAAAGGCTGTAAACTAAAAAATATTAAACTTCAAGCTTACGAATCCAGGAGAGTACGTATACATTGGCGTTCAGTCTAAAGATAAATTATTACAGGTAAATTTATTTTTAAACCTAATAAGACCATGACTATGAGTTGATGGTATGGTTCTGAGAGGATTTAAACCCACCTTAATCGTTTTAGCCTTACCCCGTTTGTACACCCGAAGATAATAGATAACCGGAGGCAAATCGCAAATCGATTGCCACCTAATGCCTGCAATTCAGAAGGGGAAACGGGGCCAATCCTAGATTAAGTTAATTCGAATAGACAAATCTGAATATTTCGATATTATGCGAATAGACAAACCGTAAGAGCATTCAGAAACTAACGATGAAGTATTTATTAAGTATTTATATAACGATTAGCCAACAATCATTACACAAGAGACTGGGCACCTTTAAGTCGGTAATGTGCAATTAACACATTAGGCATCTATATTTGTATTTTTTACCATGAGAAAATTACTCTGCTTATTTTACTTTTTTATACCATAATAAATGTATAAATAGTGATTTACCTTTGGAATGTGAAGGTGTAGAGTGGTCGGAGGCGGTGTCGGGGAGCGCGAAGCTATGTAGCGGCCCCCCG